>JAQIWK010001442.1:0-10497 GCA_034695265.1 Dissorhina ornata
ATGGTTAGGTTGGGTTTGCTTTCCTGTATACCACCGGGTCCGGGTCCGACCCGGCCGGGTACTTTAGTATATCTCAACATTTACAGAGCAAAGCACCTAAAATAATACCAACAAAAATGCTGTGTATGCTTTTAGCAGTGTAGCAGAATATGACGTCACATCAAGATTTATAAACATCTGCATTGAATGCATTAACAAAGGCATACACAATGCATTTGTGTGTATTATGTTTTGTACACTTTCCAGTATATTATTATAAAAATGATATAAAATTTTTTACCTAGGTACTTTAATAAGCATCAAGATAAATTCATAAATTATGATTGCTGTAACAATCAATGTATGGTTCAAATGTATCTAAAACAATATAATGGCATCTATATAAATTCATATATTTTTAATTCAGATTTAAACAATCTTGATAAATATTTTGTGCCTGATAAAAATAAAATAAGATTAGAAATATGTTCAAATAAATGTAAAATAATAACCGATGATGTTAGTTATTACTATAATATTCAAGATAAATTAGATTATTTTGTATATTTTGATAATTATTCATACATTGAAATTGATTTTGATTTAACAAAACCAATGACTGTATACGAAATATCATTAAAAATGTCTGACGAGGAATACATTATATTAATGGCAAGTATATTAAGTCTATGGTTTGGTTTCAATATAATTGGATTTACAAATATTTTGCGAGATATGTTAACTAAATCAAAAATATTTAATTATTTCAAGCAAATTTATAATAAATGTCATACAAAATTTTATAATTACAAAACTAATATTCAAATAAATAACCCAGTTATTATTACAATAGCGCCTTATATGTTAAGAAGATAATTATTATGTTTATTATGCACTAATTTTTTTATCAATATTAATTTTTGTATAGTATACCTAGAAAGTCTTGTCACTAAAGGTAACCTTTTGGTGTGAAACGTATTATTTAGGATTTATATAAAGACTTCAATTGGTATCGTAATGGTAATTACAAATGGCCCAAAAATTGGGAACAGCTGTTGGACAATCAGGGTCATTATATAATTTATTAATAATTTAAAATGTATAAAGTAATATGAGTCTGTTAATAAATTTTTAAAAATCCTAAATAGTACGTTTCACCCCAAAATGTGACCTTTGGTGACAAGACTTTCTAGGTATACTATATTTATTGTTATATAAGATGTTTTAAAAATTGCATTTACATCTTGTTTTTTAGGTAAAAATTTACATTACCGTTAAACCAAGCGCCCATAATGTAAGCAAAACCATAAGTAAAAAGTGTGCATTTATGCTATTCTTTAAATTATATACACGAGGTTTAGCGGTAGACGTTTATTGAGTTTACAATAATTATGATTTATATTGTTTGATATTCATTAGAATTAACAATTTATATTTAAGTTATACCTTTGTGAAAAAACAATCTTTAAGTAACAAATCATAAATATATATTTCTATTTTAATAATTATATAAAATAATACTTATAATTACACTGTTTAATTATATATAAACATGCAATATTGTTTACTTTATTATTTATTTTATGAAAGCTATTGTTTTTATTGTAATTACAGTTTTAATATTGTGCAACCATATATACATTTAATAAATACGTATATATTTTAATTGTGTTAATTATTTTCCTGATAAATAATTATACAAAAAAGTTGTCATAGGTAATTATTTATTTAATTATTTTCAAAAAATATTATAAAGTGAAGTTGAAATATTGCATTATAATAATTTATTATGTTAATTTTGAATTATGTATAAACTGTAAAATATATTACAAAAATATTATAAATTTATTATTAAATATTTTTGTTTATTTACTTAAAATATCAAAATGAGTTTTATAAACAAAGATTTAAAGCAAATAGTTATGCAAGCTAATCAACGTAATAAACAGCAACAACAAATACACAAGCTATCATCAAAACAGCCAGATCCTTTAAATCATCTACGTTTGAATGAAACAACTAGTTTTAAACGGTGGGAATCATTTTTATCCAACACATACTTTTTAATATCACCTACATTTGATCAATATGTACTTGGTCATTCAAATACCAATCATAGTCGACTACGCATAGCTGGCCTATTTAAACTTGGTACACTTTTAACCATGATACGTTACTTGATATCAGCATTTTTAAATACACCAAGCATATTATGGTGGACTAGTAATGCCAACTATTTGCTAGGTCATCACTTAATTGTCTCGCTAATACTAACAGCCGGGCCATTAATAGCTGATTTTATGCTAGGATTTTATGTACAGTATTTAGACTACACTAGAAATCTACCTGTACTACAATATCTATACGATATTAAACATCATTTGAATGACAATCAATTGACCGGTGCATTGCGTCGAAAGTTTTTTCGTCAAATGAACTTTGTAAATAAATACTTATCATATCCGTTGTTTATTATGACCACGCTCAATGCTATTACACTATGGCTTAGTTTACCATTCATAGCCATTTATTTAGACCCCAACCCACCCGTCAACTACTCACTAATACTGTCAATCCTATGGACAATATTTGGCACCGTATGGTTAGTCGACTTTTACGTCACAGTCATAGCATTATTTCAGTTATGGTTTTTATCGCTAACATACTTAAAGTATCAGTTTAAACAATTAGCCAGGTCATTGAAAGTGGCACTCAAAAATCATGACTTTGATTCATTGGGACAAACATTGGTTGAGCACAACCGGTGCCGACAAACCGTTGAACAATTAAACCAAACTTATAAATACATGATTTTAGTATTGTATACATTTGCTAAACCAGCTTTGAACTTGCTTATTTACATATCACTAGCACCCGACTCACCCTTAATAACTCGTATATCTACTATAATTATATTTGCATTTTGTAGCGGGATCATTTTTGTGCTAAACTTAATGTGCGCCTCAGTGTCCAGTGCCGCTCATTGGCCACAAAAATTGCTGCCAAACATAGTATTTATAAATGAAATGCCTATCGGTTTGCGATTAAAAATGCAAGCTTTTTTCGAAAATTTATCAGGATCATTTATTGGATTTTGGTCGTATGAATTTTTTCCAATGAATAATTATCAATTTTATATGTATGTTTGTGGTTGGGCATATCAATATTTTTTGATTATACATGTTTTGAAAAATCGTGGCATTATATCTTAATAATTTATGTTGGTTATTTTATCATAGATAAGATGTTAATTAGACACAAATTGAATGCTTACTGGTTATTTGTTATTAATTTTGGCACTTTATGAAATATTTTTGCATAAAAATTTAGCATAAAATGTTTCAAGCTTTAACTTATAAGTTGGAAATTAATAAAATATATATGAAATAACAACTAGATAAAACATTAATTTTTTAACTTATGTCATGTGGCTAACTAGATTGTCTAATAAACAACCTACTAGGTAGTACCTAGGTTAAATACAATACGCATATATCATGACTAAAAAATATCTATGGTCATGCTTATTTAATTAATGTAAATATTAAGTGTTATATTTTACATTACATGCATTAGTAATATTTAATTATTTATAAGGATCTATAAATAGTGATTAACAGCAAGCTTAAATAATATGTGTAAGATATTTTATCCAGATAGTCAATGGCGCTTAATTGAAAAGTCATTTTCAATCAAATTGTTAATATGAAATAAATAATAAAGGCAAATAAAATATCTATACATTTATATTATTATAAATTATATTTCCATTGAAAAAGTTATACAACAATAATTTATAAATTCAAATAATTCGCATTTCAATTATAACAAGGCACCTTTGAAATTGAAATTTCAAAACTAAACACTATTCGCATTTTGAATGAGAGCATTATAGAGACGAGGATACAATACATTTAATAGTAATTTTACACAATAATAAAGTTTTAAATAAGTTTATCTACCAATCGGCGTTCTTTCAGAGCGCCTCTGTACTAAAATTTTAAAATTGCAACAATGAACTATTTTTTAAACTATTTTCTTTAAAAATTATAATTTTATCAACAATGCACTGTGTAAAATAATTTTTGCAACAATGAATTTGAGCAATAATATACTATTAAAATATTTTTTTTTAACAATACCTTATCTCCTGATGCAGTCTATTACAAATGTCTGTGTCGTATTAAATATATCATAACTCCCAAACCTCTTGACGTCCGATCTTCAGGATTTGACTAACCGTTATCTTATAATAAGGTTTACCCATTGAGTAAAAAATATTATAAAATTTTAGCGCGGAAAGCACCGGGCGGCTAGGCTCCTTATACACTAGCTACCATAACTTTTCACAACAATGCATTTAAACAATAATATAGTTTTGAAGTCTTTTTTCCAACAATACCTCATTTTTTATGTAGTCTAATCAAAATCATATGTCACAAACAATAACAAATTATTTTATATTTTCACTGAAAATTTTGAAAATTTTAAATAAAAATTGGTTTTATTTTCGCGCACATTTGGGCACTTAAATGCACTAAATATCCCTCTCATTTCAAAGTATAAGCCTAAAATTCTATAGGTTTTGCTGGGATCCCATGTTAAATGATCCAAAATTGTATGGCATATCCGGGCTAATGGGGGGGGTCATATTTACTGGTCCAGAGAGATTCTAGAATTCCCATTTTTCAAGCAAAATGCGAATAAAAACTACTAATTAATAACTTTATATTGAATTTCAAAAAATAAATTTAACAAATTGATTTTTTAAAATATAAGATTTTTATAATAATAACAATATATTTTATCAATTTTAATTTAATAAATTTCATTTAAAAAGTTATTACATAAATTCAAATGAAGGATGGCCTGGATATTATTTCATAAAAACATAAAATATAACTTTAATATATTAATTATATTATTTTATAAAATATAAATATTTGAATAAAACTTTTTTAATATAATAGAAACTTAAAAATTTATAAGCAGATTTTGTCAAATATAATTGATACATTGTAGCTTGAACACTGTCATATTTTATATCACCATGAATCTTTACTAAAATCAAAATTTTTAGTTGGTGCAATTACTTCACGATTATTTTTTCTTGTAGGATAATATAAATAATGACATTTAAAAACTGGATAACAATATGTCCAATAATTATTATAACCAATAGTCATAGGTATTTTATCATATATCCAACCATCTACACCAATGCGTTTGGTAAAGCCATTGGTGTTAGAATTTGATTGATACAAATAGTCATAATTTAGTTGTTTATATTGTAATTCATTTAGTCTAACACACTGATTCAATTCGTATTTATAAATTTCATATTCATTTGGTTTACTTTTATATTTCCAACCATCATTATGTTTCGACCACTTCAATGGTTCACGTTGAAATGGTGCAAATTCTAATGTGACTTTATTCGGACTTGATCCCAATAAAAATAATGGCGTTTGTGGTAATACTAATGTCATCTCGTTTTTATTTATTTCTTTTATTTTAGTGCAACAAATAGGTCTACAAACTTGTGGAGGAAACAATAACAAATTTTTAGGCCTAGTTTCAAAATATTGAAACAAATAACCACAACTTTCTAGTACTTTGTAGTGTACCGTTACGGCGCGCTTGTCATTACCATATTTACCAAATTGTACAATTTTTTCTAATATATCTTGGTCCGGTCTTCTAAAATCCAAAATAGCCGTTAGTGAATATCTATAATGTACAACATTAATAGTGAAAATTAATTATTTGTTTATTTTTATATAAATATAATTATTTTTTAATTTTATTTTTAAAATTTCCTAATTCGAATTATATCTAATTAAACTTGGGAAAATAGTTTGGAAATAATATGTCTAATAAGATTGTTTTTTAAATTAAATATTTAATGTATGTTATTTTCAATAATGGTTAAGTTTATAGGGGCAAATTTATACTTTACAAATAGAGTCTTATAGACTTGAATTTCCCGAATAGTTTTTTAAATACTATGTGTTTTATTGTATAACCTCACAACTTATTACAATATATATACTTTATATGAGATTTTACCTGTTTGTGTTTATAGAAATTACACATTACTTCTAAAAATCTGATTGTGAGATACAATTACAGACTAAACAATACTATATAATTGATAAAATTTTCTGATTACCATTATAAACGACATTAAAAGCAAGACTAACATAAATTAACTTTTATTTTAATAACTGTTTCTTGACCATAATCATTTCCAAATACAGTTTTTACACTCAAAAACACCAACAACATTGTTTTCTGGGTTGTTATCCTATCTTAAATTCAAGTAAACCTTAATCTTTAATTTTAGTAATTTAAAATATAATTATGAATACACGTAAAAATATGTTTGCTTGGGCTTAAAATAAGATAAAAATGTTGTTGGTGTTTTTTGATGTAATAAACTGTACGAACGGTAATAGACACAAATTAATAATAAATATATATCTTTTTATTGTTTTAAACAACAATATAAGTAAATTTTACTCATGTTATTTGTTATTGTAATTTAGCATACATATTTATATTTTAAAAATTACATTAATCAATTTATAAAAATAAATCAATACTTGAGCTTGGGCGACCATTTGACAACACCTTTAAACAATCTTTCGTATTGATGTCTTGCTAAAACTTCAGCTATTCCAACTGACCATGGCTCGATTGCAACAATACGGCCATTTTCTGGCGGTGATATATACGCCGTTCGTATATCAGTAGAATTAATAGGTAAATCGGTAAACCTACTATCATTATCTACTACAGATAAACACCATGCGTGTGTTTCGTATTTGGACTCAGTTGGTCCCAAAAATATAATAATATTATTATTTATATCTTTTGTAATTTTATCACAATCAATTAATTCTGATTGTAAAAATTTTATTTTAAAAGCTTCATATGTAGTGTATTTATCTATGAATGTAGATTTAGTATCACATGGTTTGGTCCAATATAAGTTTATTGAATCGAGTACGACCAAACCACCTTGTTGTATTAAAGTTCGATTATGTGGTTTGATTTTATTATAATCTCTCTCAGGCTTATTAGGATTATAAAGTATACATTCAGAATCAAACGTTTGTTCATCTAAAACAATTAGTTTTGAACCGGCACATACATAAATAGCTATATAATTACCCTGTGCATTGCTTAAATTATTTAACCTTGCTTCTGTTATCTCTGATATATCACCAATACCACCTTTATTAAATCTGGTATAACAACGATCACCAATACTGGGTAATTTGTTTGTTTTTAACTCATTATATAATAAACCTAGTGTCAAACAGTATTCATTATTATGAAACGATATAACAGGATACACTTGATTTATTGGGACTGAATTTGATATTTTAAAAAATGGATCACAATCAGTTATAATAGTATATACCATTTTAATTTGACCAGAATGTGATGTGGTAAACAAAATATAACCAAGTTGCATACGAAGTGTATTTTTCCAAAATTCACAAATATATTTATTATTTGGCAAGTTTTCCGTTACACACGTTAACGCTGGTATAAATATATTAAATTTATCTTTAGGATCCATTGTATAAGTTGGATTATTTGAATATATATCTTTATAATTGTAAAATTCTATTTTATTTGATTCATTTGGTTTACCACCATAAATAGTTGACGAATTAATTTTATTATCATTAATGTACACTTGAACTGAATTATCAAAGCAATTGTATCGACGCGCGTGTAGTTTACGCAAAATTATTATGTCACCATGTGTTGATACAGGGTAAGTGCCTCTATTTAATCCATTATAAATAGATTCATGTTAAATTTTTTGTCTATTATAATTAATAATTTTATTGTTACTTTTAATAATTTTATATTTTTATAACAAAATATAATAATTTATATAGTTAGTTTACTAACTTTTAAAATTGATTATTTCTTTTCATAAATTAATTAATTAAATTATTTGAACAATTTATTATATAGTTTATATGCAAATAATATAATAAAATAAAGTTGATAATGTTGTTAATTATTTAATAAGTTTTTTAATTATTAACTTACATTGTTTTATTATTAAAAAATTAACTATTTAATGAAAAAATTATAAATAAACAAAAAGTGTTAATTAAAAATTTTTCACCTACTTGAACAAAATATAAAAAAAAGTTACCAGTATTTAACATCATAAACAATTGTATTAACTAAAATAGTTTGATTTAAAAGATTTGAATCATATCATAAATAAATATACAAGATAAGATAAACAATGTTAACATATAAAAGTAAATAACACCGTTCAATAATATATAAGCTTGTAAGCTTTATAAGTTATAATCATAACATGTGTATAAAATTTTAGATTTCATTATGAAATTTTTATTCTTATTATTATTATATATTATTATTATAAATATATAATTTAGTATTTGTTTTGTATACAATAAATAATATTTAGCACAAATAAACATACAAAATATATATATATAAGATATATAGTTATAGTTATTAACTGTTAATAAGAATTTTATCATTTTGTGATTTATAATACAATAATAACAATTTATAATAACAATTTTCGAATTTATATTTCTTTTAATTTTTCACTATAAAAGTAATTATTGTTCTAAAGAACATTAAATGACAAGAACATTAAATTCAACAAGAACATTAAACAAGAACAATAAATTCTCACCTTGGTTTAATGTATAAAAGTTATCTAAGTTCAGTAGTAGATACTTTCTATAAAAGTATTATAAAACTTAATTAATTTTAATGTTTTTATGTAATACAAAACAAACAAAATAATGTGATTGTTTAAATTTACATTTCAAAATATAATTTGAACGTACACATACTATTTACTTAATCATAAATATTATTACAATTCAAAAATTATTTAAAATTTGAATTATTATAAAATTGTTGTAATAATTTATAAACTTTACATATGATAAGTTTTTATACAATATTACAAAGTTTCTAATGTTTTTAAATAATATTTATTGAGTCATTTGATTTTTTAACATTTATATATCTACAGTTTTAATAACTTTCAATAATTAAATTTATTTATCTACACATGATTAAGTTAACTATTTACTCAAAACAAAAAATTTTAAATATTTGAAATTATATAACAACAAAATTTCTTTAAACTTTATATTTTAATTAAATTGTCATTTAATTAAATAGCGGTCTGTTTTTGTGTAAGTCAAATAATAAATCAATGTATAATACTAATTCTACGCTTTTTACAAAATTTTTTGTTAAATTTAATTATAAACTTATATTCAAAATTATATAAAATACAATTATAATATTTAATAATATATTGTTTGATATATTGATAACATTTGTGTAAAACATTTGAAAGCATAATAATAAAGAAACCAAACCATAGACTGATATACGAAGCCATATATGCAGTGCAACGCAAACTAGCTTAAAAATTTCCTTGGGGAAATCTTTAAATGTTGTAATTTTTGTTAACATTTTGTTAAAAAAAACTTTGCCAGCTTTGTACAAGGTAAAATTTCTATAAGATAAGAGATATGAACAATAATTATGTCTTAGTTTAAAAGATGGGTGCTGGCCAATGCATATATGATATAAATTCTTCAAACAATACTTTTGGTGAATGAGTGTATTGTAGGTCAGGTATATAGGGTCTTGATAAGAAAATAGTTTTTGGAAATAAACTAAATTGTATTTTAAATAAATTTAATTCATAATGCTCAATATAACATTCACTGCCAATTAATGTTATACCACATACTTTTCTACAGGAATTGGTTATATTTAGTGTAGCAAAATGATCTAGCAATTTATAATCTGTTATAAATTTTTCATTTAATAAATTATTGTAATTTGAAAATATGTGTGGCCATTTATTAGGCCACATGATTTTTAATTCTTTTATAAAACATTCAATTAGATACTCCAAATTAGATTTAAATTTATGATCCTGATAATTAATACAATCAGTTTTGTATGGTTTGGGTAATGAATTAATTACAGTTTTTTGATATTTCAAATAATAAGTTAATGATTTATTAACAGTCTCTAATAATGGATATTTAATGAATTTATGTAAAAAATTCATTTTAACTTAATTTATTTCTTGAATGTACGCTAACATATGCAAATTGAATGTCCCTGCTAATAAACAATTCAAGATATGGTGACCATATGTTTTGAATTTGTAGTTCATTATCAAGTAAATAATAATTGTTTGATTTATTTATATGTAAAATAATAATCCCTAGTGTTGAGGTTTCAACTACTGTTAAGATTTCAACTACTGTTGGGGTTTCAACTACTGTTGGGGTTTCAACTACTGTTGGGTTTTCAACTACTGTTGGGTTTTCAACTATTGTTGGGGTTTCAACTATTGTTGGGGTTTCAACTACAGTGTTGAGGTTTCATATCAACTATAGTGCAAAATAATAAAATCTATTTTAAATATATTTCTAATGAATTTTATTAATTATAAATTGTTTCACA
>JAQIWK010001443.1:0-10494 GCA_034695265.1 Dissorhina ornata
AGAGAGAGAGAGAGAGAGAGAGAGAGAGAGAGAGAGAAAATATATGCAAATTTACTATAAAAACAACAAATTATAAAGTAATTATTGTTAGTATTATTTAAATCAAAATAACTAAACATAAAAACTAGTTTTTAAAACACTATATAATAAATTATAATTCAATTAATTATTCAAATGCATTGTGTATTCATGAGTGTGAGTGAGAGACTGAGAGAGAGATGTTTAACAAACAAAAAAGTCTCAAAACTAGTCTCAAATGAAATTAAAAGTTATTTATAATTATAATTAAATTACAATTAAATAAATTATAAACAAAAAGCAATCAATTGATATGAAAACAAGTGATGTCTTAAGACTTGTACCATATTTTGGATGAACGTGTCGTTACGGTTCAAGAGGTTGAGGAATGTATACCAAACCGATTGTTTCTTTTTCTTCGAGTACTCCTTGAATATCTCGACTCGTGTCCGGTCTTCGAGTATCATATCGTCGATCAAACACAGGATGTGTTGAATGGTCTGGTCTTTGCTTATGTTATTCAACAGCGAGTTAAACGTATGGGCCGTTTGCTCGCCGTATTGGCCGAGCAATTGGTTTCGCTGGTCGTGACCGGTGGCCGACTCGTACTGATGGATCAATTGGTAGTCTTCTTGGGTTATCATTTGGCTTTGAAGATACGATTGCCAATTGACCCGCTGTTGGCGTATCTCTTGAGCCCTTTGGTGCAACTGTGAGGTCGCCGCCAATACACCTGCAAACCACACGTGCAAATCACGTGACCAAACATTTATACAATAATTAGTTAATTATAATACTATTTATTAGTTAAGTCTTAAGATTTAATGGACAATCAATTGGTGGATCAGCTTATTATAAGACATCAATACATACCTGTCTTTTCGATCTCATCGATGGACAAAACTGAATCCAATTTTGCCGTCAAGTTTGCCATTTTGTTTGCTGTCATTTGCTGATCACTTTAATTGATCCCAAAATTATTTATTTTATTAATTAATTAAATGTTTATTTTGTTTATAAATTTTTATAGCATTTAACGCCCATTTCGTACTCGAAAAACACAACACAAATGTTTTTGTATAACACTTTGTGTTCATAAATAACGTCTAAATCTAGTGTTGAATATACAGTCAACTCTCGATATACTAAACATATATTTGTTTTTTCTGTTATTTAATTAAAAGTTATATTAATAATTAAAATTATATTAATTTTTTAAAATAATTATTTATATTATTATTAATATATTTGTATTAAAAATTATTGATATTTGTTTAAATTGTTTGTAGCAAGTTTAATTTTTTTGGCATGCTTAAACATTCTGTGAATTTATTTACAATTTTTAATTAATATTTGTTGATATTTTATAGTTATTTATATATATTTATATCTACAATAAAATAATTTATTTTAATACAGTAAAAATTATTAAATCTAAATATCTATAGTAAAAGTTAATTTAATTAAAAATTAATTAGCTAACTAATTATTTTAGTCTACAGCTAGTTTAATCAATATATACTATATTTAATTATTAAATATAATATAAATAATTATTTATTATTCATAAATTAATTTATTTTATTGATTAATATAAAACTATAAAGAATTGATGTTTTAATTTGTGTCTGTCTAAATAATTTAATTTATTTTTAAAAATAGTTTAATAAACATAAATATTTTTATTAAAATAGATTAATATTAATTATATAATAATTAGCATAACAAATTTAATTAGTAAATCAATATCAATTATAAATAATTAAAATAATTAGATATAGAAAGCACATGAACACTATTTAATATTTCTTGAAATACATAATAAAATAAAAACTATAAAAATTATAATATAATTATCAGGATAATTTATTTTCTAACTTTAATAGTACTTATACATTTCTAGTTTTGCAATATTTACAATATAATTTAAAATTTATCAAGTAAAATAATTAAATTTAAATAAAATGAGACTAGAAGATTACTATACTCATAGACAAGCCATACTAGACCATGGTGATGTGTTTAATTATATTAAATTTAATCATTTTGGTGGTTATTGGCATCGGTTTGTCAAATCAATTAACATGTCTTATATTGATTGCAATTTTAATCATACAATCAATGAGTTGTCACCAAATGATAACAAATTTTATTTAATGGCCACACCTGATATGGTATAGTAAATAATATTATTATATAGTTTTAATTTTATTTAAGTTGTGCCTTATACACGGGAAATTATCCAGGTATTAATTATTATAATTTAATTTTTAAAAATATAGAAAGAATTTTTCGAAGAAACTGAATTGGTGGCTTATTTCAGTTCAAGAGTTGCACCAGTATTGATTGAGCTTGCTAAACATGTTAATTACAAGTAAAATTATTAATTTAAACTAATTTTTCAAATAAAACTAAAATTTATATATTAATTATATAATTATGTAATTTTTATAGTTTACATTTAAATGTATATAACTGTAAGTATAATCAACAAGTATTTCCAATGGAAAGGCTTATAAAAACGGGTAAATTGACGGCAATAGACAGGACACCAATGAATTATTTATGGGAAACCGAAACCAATTATACCCTTAACTGTTCAAAACCGCTATATATGTCATACCTATTGAATCACATGAGCGCTAAACTAGAGAAAGATTTGCCACCAATTATGGACATTTGGAAAGGACTTCAAACTAATATCTGGATAACTATTTTTACATTATTGCTAATAGTTATCATGATAGATAAAGTAGCTAATAAACTACACCAATCAATGAATACCCAAAAAATAAAACAAATATCATTTTTGGGATACATTTGGCTATACTTTAAGCCAATGTTAGGTTTGGGAGAAAGTACTAGATTTAGTAGTAATTTATATAAACTATGGATCCTTTCGGTGATACCTTTGGTGGCAATTGTAAGAAATGAGTTAAAGGCTAATATGGTTAACAGACCCCACATATACGCCCAGACTATTGATGACTTATTAGATGATAGACTAACAGTATATACCGATAAGCAAAAGCTAAATGAATGGAAATCAAGTAATTTTTACGAAGACTTTGAAAACAATACATTTAAGGATCAGTTCATTAAATTGGCAAATAAAATGAGATTATGGTTATCACCCGAGACAATGATGAAATTATGGGAAGTCAGAGATACCCCCGAAAAGTTTGGCCAAATATTTGAAAACTGGGCGATAGTTGAAGACGAAGATTGGATGAGTATTATTAGACCATTTGTACCCAGGTTTTTGCCCATACATATTGGACAACCTTACCTACCCGTGCCTATCACACCATTATGTTATGGACCTAACTATCCATTTAAAAATTTAACTGAAATTATGTAAAAATAATACTTATTTTTATAATTTATATATTACTTAATTTTTTAATTATTTATAAAAAATTATAATTATTTTCATTAGATCTCAACGGCTATACGAGTCATCCCTTTTGCAACACTGGTATGAATTGAAGGGAAAGTTTTATTTCAATATAAATACAAAAATTTTAAAAGAAAGTGGTTTTATGCCATCCGATAGAAATATGTCTGACTATTATTATAAAGTAGTAAAACGGGAAACAAATGGTTTGACATTCAATGAAACTAAAATGTTATTCATTTCACTATTTTATTGTTTAATATTTTGTTTATGTATTTTCCTAATTGAATGGCTTATCAAACAATTTAATAATTTAAGATATATACACGTTGTAAATAATAAAATAGATGATATTGGAAATGTTGAGCTAGTTCAAAAAGTTAATAAAAATAATGAAATAAATCAGTCAGATAAAAAAGATTGTAATACTGTATTTGATCCAGATAATAAAGTAGTTTTGGACAATAAAGTAGATTTAGATATTGTCAATAAAATAGATGATAGTATAAATAGTGATGTTCAAAATGTAAGTGTACTTGGTCAAATTAATTAGTTGGAAAACCCTACCTAATAACTTTACTTAATAATTATATATTTGTTAATTAGTCAATTTATTTATTTTATAATAAAATTTTTATTTTTTTATTAAATATCTTAAATATCACTATAATTTTATAAATTTTATGTAACATTAAATTTTTAACAATATTTTTATATTAAACATTATAAATTTTAAAATATAATTTTGACAAAATAAACTAAATATATACTAAAGATAATTTTAATATCAGTTTAATATATAATAATATATAAACTATTCAAAACTACCTTTCAATTAGTATTTATAACAAGTTAAAAAAATTTAATAATTGGGTATTAAAACTTTTTACAAAAATAAAACTACATATATATACTTGATATATTAAATAATAATTACAAAGCAAAATGGCTTGATAAAATAGAATATATTCTATTATAATTAACATGAAATGTTCCTGTTTTGCATAACATTGGTAATTTAAATTGTAATTGTAGTTTGAGATCCTGGGCCAATTTCATACCATCCATATTAGCGCTCAAAGTTGAATAAGTAAAACCATTAGTCCGGGCGTTTGGCGACCAATTAATTAGTGTTTGCATTAATAGTTTTGCAATAATAGGTGTATTAGCGTATATTGGACTAAATGTACCACCCTTATTTGCATTAACTCGAATACAGCCAAATCCTACTGCATTTTTACTAGGAACATTTAAAGCAATCAATGAGATTGATCCTGGTTCATTTAACCATAGTTTTATTAGTTTACTACGATTATAGCCGTGTATATCTTGGTCATATTTACAAACTTTATCAACCAATTCGTTAGACAATGGATTGGCGACCAATTGTATGTCATTATCAATAGAAATGTAATTATTTTTATAAAAATAATTATTATTAATATCAAGTTTACCATCGTAAATAACTAAATGGTGACCCGTTTCAACACCAAAACCTAGCTGATCCCGATATAATAAAACCTTTGACTGCAATGGAAATAAATAGCAATTTTTTGTCCCAATAAATGCCATCACATTTGAAAACAATTGGCCACCAATTCCCTGATGTAACCAATCCTTATGCACACAAAGCATACCTAACCCGGCAATGTCTGGCCGTGTAAACTGAGCCCCGCAAAAACCAATTATTTGACCTTAAATTAATTAAATAAATTATTATTAAATAAAATATTAAATAAATTTATGTATAAGATTAGAAATAAATAAGGTACAAAACAATGCAACTATATTTAGTAAATTTACATAAACAATTAAAATTAATATTTAAATATATGACCAGTTTTTGTATGTACAGCCACATAGAATCCATCAGGGTCCACATCTATATGGGTGTATAAGGATCCAGGATTTGTTCTATTAATATAGATAACAAGGTTTGACAACAAAGCTATAGGGATCTACATTATAAGAATTTTTGCTAAAGAATAGCTTAATTATAATAATTTCACTCAATAATCAATTTTAAATAAGTTTGGGGGAGAGGGGTTGGTGGTGGGGGGAGGGGGATCTAGCCCGAATTTATTCTCTACATTGTAAAATATAATGTAGATGAAAATTATATAGATAACTAGACTATTATTGACTTAATTTCTTTGGGTAACAAAAATAATAATTCAATTTTACATGCGCCTTATACATTAATAAATAAGGTAGTTTAGCTAAAATTTAAATATTATGACAACTTTAATAAAAAATTAATTTGTTACTAAATTTATAAATTCTTACGGATATCCATAGCTGATCCAAATTGAGACCACTTGTGGCACATCGTGTTTAGTTATTTTACGTATCATATAATTAATTGTATTTGAGTCGGTCATTTTGTTCCCAGATAAAATATATTTACAGTTTTAATTTAAATGTGTAATGAAATTAAAATTCAATTAAATTTTATTTGAAAATTGTATTTCAATCATATGAGTATTAGTTTAAAATTATACAGCTAGAATAACTAGAAAATAGTTTATAAAGCAACATAAATTATATTTAATTTTGCATAATTATGCAAGATAATTACGAAAGTAAAATTAATCCAATGACAATGCTTAAATAGTCCGGATTATTTATTTATAACCATAAATAATTTTTAATTTATAACTATAAAAGTTAAAAATCATTGATTTTTTATTTATTTTAAATTGTAAGCAATGAGAAATCTGGGTTTACCTGGATTACTTAATTATAGACTATAAATTATTGTTAATACTTTGAGTGCTTACTATGAAAACCAATGATTTTGTAACATTGTTTTCAATGTCATTATTATACTTGAAATAACAATATAAATAGCTTGAAAAGCAATATTAATAATTAAATTAAACAATACAATCAAAACAAATAAATTAATTGGAAACTAATATAAGTGTTCAAAATATGATAGATTTTCAAAGTATAGAAATATTAATTATTATAATTTTGTTTTTATATTTCATATTAAAATATATTTATAAATCTCGTGTCAAACATATGTCAATATTAAGCAAAAATGGTATTTTGGGTCCAAAACCGAGTCTATTGACGGGTAATATGAATGAGTTTTTTGAAATGCCATTAATTGATAGGGAAAAGACATGGATTGCAAAGTATGGCAAAATAGTTGGCTATTATATGGGCGCCAAACCCCGGGTAATGGTGGCCGACCCAGAGCTGGCCAAACGGATACAAATTACCGATTTTGAATATTTTGCTGATCGGCCCCACTATCCATATGAAGGCGATATATTTTCGGGTCAAATCAATAACGGTATGATCGGTAGACTATGCGGACAACGCTGGAAAAGTGTCCGGTCTATAGTGACCCCGGCGTTCACCCAGGCCAAACTTAAATCACAAACAACTATCATTTATAAATCAATTGACGATGTTTTAAACATAATTGATAATCATTCAAGAAGTGGCCGTAAGTTTAATATAAATAAATTGTTTGAAAGTTTAGCCGCCGATGTGATGGGCCGTACAGTGTTTGGCTTAAAAACTAATGTGCTTGATAATAATAAATTTCTAGACGCTATAAAACAATTATTAAATTGGAATTTAAATAATTTGTTAATTAAAATTTTATATAGTTCGCCCTGGTTACATTGGATTCTATATCCAATTAGAATTTTATTAGATGTACTTGGTCATTTGAGAGGCCAATCACCATTACAGACACTGAAACAAACGGCTTGTGTTGTAATTAATTTACGAATACAAAATCAAACTACAAATCCAAAAGATTTATTACAATTAATAATTAATAATAATAATAATTTATTAACTGGTAAAGAGTTGGAAGCTACTTGTGCCGGCTTATTTGTGGCCGGTTTTGAATCATCCCGCACATTATTGTCATTTTTGATTTATACATTTATTACTTATCCCGACATTCAAAACAAAGTTAGACAAGAAGTAGACCTAATGTGCACAAGCGATGGCCATTTAGATGATAACATTAATCAATTAAATTTTATGGATTGCGTTATTAATGAAACACTCAGATTATATACACCTATTGTTAGCATTATATCCCGAGAGTGTCTCAAAGATTATAAATATAAAGATATAATTATACCGAAAGGAGCGTCAGTTCATATGGCTGCACATTATATGCATAATGATCCTGATCATTGGTCTCAACCGGATCAGTTTGATCCGATGCGGTTCGCCAACGATAGCAAACTAATGGTTAATCATATTTGTTGGCAACCTTTTGGAGCCGGCCCTAGAAAATGTCCAGGGATGCGATTTTCATTATTTGAAGTTAAGTTGTTTATTGCCAAACTATTGCATAACTATCGTTTAGTACCTGGATTGAGTGGCCAAGATAAACATTTAACTAATAAATTTAACTTGGTTACATTTGGTGTCGAGAAAGAATATTATGTTGAAGCAATTAAAATATAAATATATTATTACATTTTAAGTTTTAAATTAATGGTTATAATAGGTAACAATAGTTGTAGTTTTATCATCAAAATCGGTTCAGCCATTCACGAGTTTTCAGCGATTAAATATCGCAAAAATACATATTCTTATAATGTATTTCTAATATAAATATTTTTATTTAAATAAAATAATATTAATTATATAATAATTAGCACAATAAATTCAATTAGTTAATCAATAGCAATTATTAATAATTAAAAAAAATTAGGTATAGCAAGCACATAAAGTTTATGCCATAAACACTATTGAATATTTATTGAAATAATAAAAAATTATAATTATCGAGATATATTATGTTTTTACGAGTACTTATTAATATACTCCTATTTCATAAAGATTTAAAAGGCCTAGGCCGTACTTTGAACTTATAATTTACTAATCAAACATAAATGTTGTTATAATAAAGTACTTGACAAACAACTAAATGTCATCAAAAAATTGTGTTGATTTGCATAACAATTTCATAACTATTAGCTAGTTACATAGCAACACTCTAACTTTTTATTAGGAGAACAGTTCAATCGATTTAAAAAATTATTTTTAAAAATTAAAATATAATTAAATATCTTTATAGTTATAATTGATATATATTGAAAAATATAATTATTTTTAACTCTAAACTTGATTCAAACATTTAAATTACCAAGCGTACCCTGTTGGCATTTGAGTACACCAAATTCCCTTTTTATCAGTTGAATAACATTTAGTGATGAGTATTCTAGCAAAATATATTTGGTGTACTCGAATGCCAACACCAAGTTTTTCGACAAAAACTAATATTTTCAAAAATGATAAATGCTCTGGATATATAATCTTTTAATCTATATTTATATGGATATTATCTTTCAAAATATGGAAAAAAATTTAAATTATCATTATTAGTTCTCTATAAATTTGAATTTGAAGTTAAAGAATAAATTTTTTTGCGTAATTCTTAAACCCTAATAACTTAGTTAATATTTGTTCTAATTGTTTTGTTTTGTTAGCTTTATAGTTGAAATCATGTTTATCAAAATCTGGCCGCTTTTTGTCAATTACCCCTAGAGTACGGCGGACGTCTTTAATTTAAAATTTATTAAATAAAATAATTAAATGTAAACAAAATGAGTAAAAAGTTATTATACGCCTAGACAAGCCATACTGGACCATGGTGATGTGTTCTATTTATATATTTTAATAATTATAATAAATTATTTTAATTTAATTTTATAAATAATAATTTAATGTTTAATTATATAAATATTATATTAACCTGTAACAACATGTAGAACATTAATAAAGCCATTATTATCTGGGTATATTTTTGGTTATACATTATTTTTTGGTTGAAAATTGAACTGGATCCTATTGTTTGATAAACAAAATACAAACAAAATTGTTAATTACTAGTAAGTTATATATGCTATATTTACCTAGTTGTTTTATTTTATGTTAGTTATGTTTTACATTAATCATTTAAACTAGAACAAATTGTATATTAATTTAGTATAAATAATTACATAATAATGCATTAAATATAAGCTGCATCATTTTAACACTTAAAATTTTGTAACAGTTATAAAACACACCATTAAACTTGTCATTTGAATAATTAATTACATATTTTCATTATAATTTATAGCATATTTCATAGCGTTTACTGTTTCCAACATTATTTATAAAAAAAAGTAAAAATTTAATTTATTTTAAACAAAAAATGCAAGTTGTAAATTGCAAAATTTAATTTTTTTAATTGATAATCATGCTAAACTAACATACAAAGTATTAGCAAGCAAAAAATAATAATTACAATTAAGTTATAATTTATATGTTATAAATTATAACTATATAGTTATGAAAATAAAAATTTAAAACTTGCACAAAAATAAGTTTTAATTTTTAACAATCATTAATTATCAATAAATTATTTGACAATGATACTTGAAATAAATATTAAATTAAAATAATGTTACTAAATCATATAATGCTAAAACTAATAAAAATTTATAAAATTAAATTTGAGAAACTTTGATAAATACTCAACGTTTGAGCGGTAATGACAATAGTTTGCATTGAGTGGTCAACTCATCCATTTCGAGGGGTAAATAGGGGGATAAAAGTGCATTTTGCCAAAGAGTAATGCATAGAGCACTAAGTCTATGGAGCTTTACTATAACAAAGTCCAGCTTTAACCCCCTTTTTACCCCCACTTAATATGAGTATCAGCCAAAAATGGCATATATTAAATTTTTAGTTACGTTAAAATGTATCTAAATTACATAATAATTTTAAATTCTAAGAGTTTCATCAAAAGTGGTCTATTAGTTGGGGATTTTACTAACCATTAAATAACGTGTTAGACTTATTTTGAATCATATACCAATTTAAGGTATATGATTTTTTTGGGGTAAATGTTTCTTAAAATTGAAATTTTTCTTCTACATAAACTATTTAAAAAATTAACCTAAATTATTTTAATAGTCGAACTTTAATAAAGTAACACTGTTTAAACTTTAAACAAAAAATTAATTTTTTATTAACAATGTTACAAATAGCATACTTCATTTAATTAAAAAATAATTTTGATATAATATCATTACTCAATATAGTTA
>JAQIWK010001444.1:0-10493 GCA_034695265.1 Dissorhina ornata
ACACTTTTAAATCTCTCTCTCTCTCTCTCTCTCTCTCTCTCTCTCTCTCTCTCTATGGCTCTCTCTCTATGGCTCTATAGTATAGAGTCTATACTTACAAGTATTTCCAAGTATTTAATGATAGATTAAATTTAATATTTGGGGAGTTTTGACAAATATGTCGTTACTATCGGAACCTCAAACAAAATTGATGACTTCAAACCACCAAAAACCTCAACCAAACAAAAAACTAATTATAATTTTAATACAAATTTTCAATTAGAGACCAGAAAAATATGTTATATATATCTATCTATATATTTTAAAAAACAAAATCAAATAATAGGTAATTCGGTTGAGTAATTAAAACTGATTATTTTATATTAAAAAGAGAGGCTAGAAATTTGCTATTTTTGTTGCTTGCTTGTTGGGCACAACAACATATCAAGTTGCTTTACACTTTGTATATATATATATATATATCAAAAAATTTGGCAATTTTTTATTATTTTAATAAAATTAATCAAAACATGTAAAGTAAATGCTAAACACAAAGTAATTATATCGCAATATCGCAGTCAATATCGTATACATATATAATATATATATTGTTATTATTATGTTTGAACTCAATTAAGCGTAAAATCATTTATTAAATTTTTTGCTGATTATATATATATTTTGTTTAATTAATTTTTTTTTTGTTTAAATTTCTAATTAATGATTGATTTTTTAAATTAAAAATAAAGTCTATAAAAAATATATATTTTTAGAGATTCACAAAATTAAAGTAATTTATTTAAATTATATTTTTTGTCAAATAATTTACATAAAACATAATTTAAAGGCTTTGAAAATTGCTTTGCAAATTGAAAATGAATTCTTAATTAAAGTCTTCACAAAAAAAAAAGTTTTTAATCAAATTAAACATAAAATAAATTAAGACTTTTTAATTATCAATGAACATCACTAGTAGTATTTAAATTTTTCATATATTACATTAAATTAAATGTCAAACAAATTGCTTAATTTAAAAATATATATTAAAAAATGAAAATCAGTTTTAACAATATTTAGCATAAATTTATGTTTTAAACAATTTTTTTAAAGTAAAAACAAAAACTTTTTAAAAAAGCAAAATAATAAATATAACAAAAGACTAGTAAATTGTTTTTTCTATGTTTTAAATAATGATAAAAAAAAGTAAATGAATGACTCATTAATATTAATTGAAATTAAATAAAATTTTTAGTTTATTTTAGTTTTATTTTTTTGTGACCAGAATTTACTCCATTTATTAAACCGTTTGGTATAGTAATTGAGGGCCAAAACTAATTGCCATGGAGTTAAACAAAACAAAACAAACAATATATAAATTAATTTTAATTTATATTTATTGCCAAATAGTTTTTATAATATTTTAAAACTAAATTTTAAAATATGATTAAAAAGGGAGAGTCGTTTTGTTAAACAAAAATTTGTTTAAAAAAGCCCATTAAACGAGTGAATTATTATTAAATTATAAATTTTTAAATAAATAATAAAAAACATGTTTAGCAAATGAAACAAAATATTATAGTTTTAATAAATGCAACACTAATTGAATGAAACATTCAATTAATTTCCAGTTAAAAATTAAGTTATGTTTTATGAATGCATTTGAAAATGTTTTTAAATATCAAAATTTTTACAAACTTTTTATTATAGGTTTTAAAATTATTTTCTATATATTTGTGTTTAAAAACTATTTTATATGTATATTTGATTTGATTTTATTGAATGAATAAATAAAAATACTTTGGACTTTTTTTGGTTTGTTGATAATGATATCAAACAATTTGTTTAAACGCACAAAACCTATTACTTTTTATACAATAAATATTTAATTTAATTGCTTCAAAATAAATTTATGGAAAACATTTTATTTTATATATTATTTTATTTTTTTATCTTTTCGTTACAAACCAATGATTTTAGTTTTTATTTTTATTATTTTTAATTTTGTTTGTCATTCAATGAATCAATTCAATGTAAAAATAAATATGTAATAAGAAATAAAAAATTTTATTATTTTTAATTTAAATAAAAGTTATTATTATGTTTTAAATGTCTTTGAAATAGACTAGACTTTGAAAAAAGGTAATAATAATAAAATCTATATTATTTTATTAAAAGTTGTTATTTAAAATGTGTAAATAATGTAAACTCATTTTATTCATGGAAATTGAAAACAAAAGTTTTATTTTATTTTTTATTTATATTAAATAATTACTGTATTTTTATAACCATTTACATAATCAATGTTTTTATGAATTGACAAAAATATAATAATAAATATCGATATTCTAAGGGCTTTTCATATTGTTTTTGTTTGTATTCAAAAGTTTTGTTATTCAGTTGAATATATATTTTTAAAAATCAATTATTAAATAAATTATTTTTATAAAAGTGACAGAAAATATAGTTTTAATTTTTTTAATGACATATAATCTCTGCAAATGTTTTTTAAAACATTTTAAAACATTTCTTTGGAAAACAATATAATTTTTAGAAATGTTTTTTCAGTAATCAAAACAGTTTTAAAGTTTGATATATGTATTAACAGTAGGACTCAAATGTTCAAAAAACATTTGTAATTTTAGGAATTGAATTTAAAATTTTTGAATTAACCCAGGCATGTTTTATTAACTTATATATAATATTGTTAAAGTAAATATATATAATAATGGCTTTTTATTTAAATATATTAAAAAATGAAACTCTTTCTCTATATAATAAATCAATTTTTTATATAATATATTGAATGTTACTTAACACTGATTAAAGTATATTATAATTAATTAATTCAAAACACTTAAACCTTTCATATATATAATTATAAAAAGCCATAAAATGGGAAATCAGGAGGCCGGTCATATAGTTGTTTTTATGTAAATAATATTATTAAATATGATATATAAGTTATAATATATAATATATAATTTAACTTTGTTTTAAGGGTAGTGTAAAGAATTTTTGAAAAAAATTTATTTTTTAATTAAATTTTTAAAAAATTAATTTTTGGGTGCATTTCATTAGGAAAGAAGAAAAAATTTAATTGTTTTTAATTTGACCCAAAATTTTTATGAATATATATTTAAAAATATTTTGCTATTTATTATAAAAATATATATATAAATATTTTTTTGTTTAAAAACTTTAGTTTCTTTTTTCCCTTCTTATTAATTCAAAACAATATAAAAATTGTTTATTTTTATTTAAATATGCAAAATGCTAACAAAACAATTGCAAATATTTTTACAAACCAATCGTCTCTCAGGTGATACACAGAATTTAAATTAGATTTTATTAAATTATGCAATAAATGCAATACTAATGCTAATAGTTGTGTAAAGAAAAACAATTATTTTAATAAAAAATTACTTCAATAATAATGAACGGAAAATATATGGAGAGAGAGAGAGAGAGAGAGAGTTTTGCTAAAAAAAATAATACTACTAAATACAAAAACAATTAAATCTGTATATTATAAAAATTTAAGCATTTTTGGTAACAATAGCAACCGATTATTTAGTGAACAGTATTTTGTTTTAAAGTATAATAATAATAATAAAAAGTGTATATTAAATATACATTGAAAATAATTATAATTTATATTGAAATACTATATAGTATGGGAAACAGTATTGTATATATATTTATATTTATATATTTAATATAGAAATACAACAAAAGTATTTTTATTTTTTTGATGATAACAAACAAAGTGTGTGTATAGAAGTGTAGAGATAAGATCACAAATACATGTTTTTCATGTATTGCATAAAATTTTTGAATGCAATACTAAAAGAATATATGACTTTACATAAGGTCTTCACCATAGAGTAAGAGAGTAAGAGAGAGAGAGAGAGAGAGAGGAGAAAATGATTTTTCGATGAATTATTGCCTAAATTTTCAAATTAATGTTTTTGCTGACATGAATCACAAATTAAAAATACGCCCTTTTTATCAATTTTTATATAGTATACCAATTTTTTTTTTTTCATTTTAGACTCAAAAATACTAATAATTTTTTTCTATTTCAATGTTGTTTTTTGAGTCCGCCTTCATTTTAATTTGAAAATGTAATGTAAAATGAATTACTATTAATAGTGTTACACAAACAAGTAATAGTTTTTAATATACTCTCTCTCCCTCACTCCCTCCCCATACAAGCCTATCAATAATTAAAGAAAATAATAATATTTTGTAATTTAAGATATGATCGCAAGATTTGAGACAAGAATCTAATATTTAATGAACTTTTAAATTGTATTACAAGTAAAAGCAACAAAATATATACATATAAAAAACTTATGAATTAAGTTAGTTATACTCATTATAATAGTTATTACATTAACTAAGTTATTGAAAAAAAACTTGCGATTCATTAAAAAATGCTACAAAAAAATAATTGCTAAAATGTTTGCAATAAATTTAATTTGAACTAACATTTCATTGTTTGTGTTTAAAAAGTAGGGAAACAAACAAATAATAATAATATAATCACAAAAAACTTATCGTAAATTACATTATAGTTTTTTGTCGACTTCTGAGAGCTATTATGGCATAAAGTTTTGTTTGTTTGTTAAGTATTGCATTGTGTGTGTGCTTTGAAACTAAAAGTTAGTTATCATTAGATATTTTATTTTATATTATTTTATCTCAAAAATTAGATTAAATGTATAAAAGACTGACTGAAAGCATAATTTTTGAATGAAGACATTATTCAATTCAATACAAAATACATATGTATTTAATATTTTAAAAACCTTGAACTCAAATGAGATTTTAATTTGTAAATTTAAAAAAACTATTTTTTCCGTAGTTTTGAGTTAATTTAATAATTTTTAATAAATTAGTTGCAAATAAAATGTTTTCACATCACAAGAGAGTTAGTTATCTCAAATAATATATGAGAAACAAATAATAAAGATAAATAAAATTATTGTTAAAAAACTTTTATTTTTATTTTTTATTTGTTTGTTTGTCTGTCATATGAATATTACACTTAAAACAAACTCCGGCTTCAAATCAATAAATTAATTAAATTTATTTATTTCTCAAGTGTTTAGTTATATATATTTTTTATGGCAAGAATTAAATGAGACTTAAATAAAGTCCAAAAAACTTTGTATTTTGAGTGATAACAGCGAAAGTAAAATGAAGTGAAAAATAAATAAAAAAATAACTAAAATTAAAAAACTTTATGATAAGTAAGTATATTATGATATTAAGTGATTAAATAAAGTTATATTTTGTTTTGACTTTTAATGAAAAAAAGTGTTTGAATTGAATTGAAATTAATATACAAATACTGATAACAACTCGTTTAATACACTTTAAACTCAAATATTATTTAAACTAATAAACGAGACGATAATAAACATGTTTGTTATTTGTTATATGAATAATATATTGAGTGAAATATTAACTTTTTAAAACTATTAAAAAAAAGTTTTGTAACACTATATACATGTAATAAATTACATATGTATTTAAAAAAAACTACTAGTGGTTGTATAATATTATATAATGGCATTTAAATTGTTTGCCTATTCATTAATAATGGCACACATTTGTGGCCATAAGAAAATTGTTTAACAAATTGCTAGTCAAGAAAAAAAGATGAAGAAAAAAAGCAATATATTTTACACACATATAAAAACTTATGTGTAATTATTATATACTTTTTTAAAAATAAGTTTTTGAGTTTTTTGTTGGTTATATAAAGTTTTGGTTATATAACTTAGCGATAGGATAGGTGTTTGGTATACGCAAGTCTAGACAGCAATGGGTTTTTTGTACACTACTATCCCTTAACGCCATTGCAATACACTGTATACCGAGTGTTGTTGTTGTGTATATACGGCATGTGTTGTGTGCACTACAGGCAAACCTACTTTACAGCTAACGGTTCAATGAACTACTCCTAATCATTAATTAATAGATAGGTTTTAATGAACTCTTTGTTTAAAAAATAAATAAATAAATATAAAGTTTTTATTTTCTTAAACTTATTTTTTGATTGAAAATACTTGAGATTAAAAAATAAATTTTCAAGGGACCAGTTTTTTTCGGGGCTTCAATTAATTGATTGTTAAATATATATAATTATGTTATGTAAATGATTTGTACGTTAAAGTCGTTTGAAACTTGAATGAATTGTATGACGAAAGAGAGTGAGTGAGTGAGAGATGAGAGAGAGAGAGAGAGAGAGAGAGATAGCGAATAGATAGAGAGTCGGTTCAGTTTAGCCCACACTCCAGTTCCTAAGGCAACCAAAATGTGAGGTAATTTACCGGCATTTTAGCACTGATTTAAATTCATATGCATTTATAAAAACAATTGTTTTATAGTGTTTTACACACATATATACTATAGTTGACGATGTCTTAAATGCCAATATATCTTATTACTTGAATATATTTGTTTAAAACAATTAAACATTTACTTAATCTTAAATCCCAATTCAAATATATGTATATTGCTATATAAAGATGGGCTTAACTTGATATACGAAAAAAGCAATTTTCTATGCATTTCTATAACTTATTAAATGTTATATTCATTTCATAACTTAATTTTATTTTTATTATTTTTATTGTCTTTTTATTATTAATTCTAATTTTGTTTTATTTTTGTTTGTTATTATAATTATTAATATATTATTATAATATTTTTGGTTTCAAAAACCTATGGAAAAACTAGTTGTTTTATAATATTAAGTGCAAAATTAATTAATCAAAAAAACAATTTTTATATTAATTTTTTTCTCTTAATTTACTTCTGAAACATAATTTAATCGTATAATTAAAGCAAAGAGAAAAAAGTTTAAACTATAATAAGAAAATATTAAGAAATAATTAAAATTGAATTCTTGTCGAGAAGTAGTAGTGAACTATAGATGGAGAGAGAGAGAGAGAGAGAGAGAGAGAGAGAGAGAGAGAGAGAGACTGGGGAGAGACTGGAGAGTTAGTGTGTGGGGAGAGAGAGGGATAAAAAAGAGAGGAGAGATATTTTGAAGGTTTTTGGTAAAGTTTTGAACAATGGATGGCAATAACAGTAGTGTTAGGGATAGTGAGAGAGCTGGTGGAGAGTTAGAGGAATAAGTGGTGTTTTTGGTGAGGAATGGAAAAGTAAAAGCAATGGCTATTTGTATTGATTTTTTCATAAAAATTTGAAATGAGTAACTCTGACAATAACGCCCTCCCATTTGCGAAAAGCAAAGGCTATTTCCCTTTCGAAACATTAACAAAAATGGCTGCGAAGGGGAGTAATGTTTCACTGGAGCAGAGATACACCAAACGTAAGTAATCATTGATTTTAAAGTATTTAAATTCAAAAATTTTAAATTTTAAACAATAATGTCAATACGTTTGCCTATGATCACCATTTAAGGTGATTACGATGTCCGGCATAAATGACTTTTATTAGTGAATTTTTAAAAACTAATCAATAATTTGATAAAAATTTATACATTATATGAAAGATGAGAGTCAGAGCTGAGAGCGAACGGAGTATAGGTTTCTATATAGCAGTTGCTCTCCAAAGTGTTTATGTGTTTTTCTTCACTGCATAGCACACAAACACAGGCCATAGCCTTACAGAGTCTTTTCCCAATGCTTTTTCAATGTCTCACAACTCTTAGAAACAGAGTTTTAATGCTAAAAAGCGAGCGATGCTACCGATGCTTACCATACCATACCATGCCTTGTCATGCCGTCCATGCTTTGCAAACAGCGCTGGTAGGGAGCGGTCAGCACCGTATTTACACCACTAAATTCAAGTCTTATTAATAACATTTTGTTTTTAATATAATATATTATTTTTCTTATGCAAACATTTTAATTGCAAAAAATATTAATTAAACTTTAATTATAATTAATAGAAGTTGGGGTTTGTTTTTGTTGCAACCTTTTTTGGTTGTCACTTTTAATCCATCCATTTATGAAATTTAATATCTTTTGGTCGTATTTATTTTTTAATTAAAATCAAATATGTTTTGTATATTAATTTTTTTATAATACAAAACTTTTTGTATGTTTTTGTTTTATTTTTTATTTTGCATTTATAATGACATTAATATCCACTTATGACATGATATATGGTTTTCTATTTCTTGTATTTCTTTTATATCTTTTTCTGTCAAATCTTTTTATGCCATAAAAGACGATTTGAAAACAATTTAGTCAAAAGTGTTTATTTAGAGTCGAAAAATAAAAATGGGTTTTATTTTTATGAAAAGCGGCGATTGGAGAGAGAGAGAGAGAGAGAGAGAGAGAGAGAGAGAGAGAGAGAGAGAGAGCACAGGGAGAGAGATGTGATGCATGTGTACGGCAGTGAGGGAATGGAGTGCAGTGTTTAGAGAGAGAGAGAGAGCGAGTGGTGAGTTAGTGCGCCGCTCGCAAGCGTCTGTAAGGCAGCACTTTTGCCATTACGTCCGCATTTGTGCCGTTTCTCTCACTCTCCACCAAAAACTGCAACTTATTATTATTTGAGCCCTGAATTGGCTTTAGTTGTGTGATAGACATCGGAGTGAGTGCTGCATACGATTGTGTTTTTTTGTGGGAATTACATATATATTTTTTGTTGTTTATATCATCACCGCTGCTGTTGTATTCAATATATATATATTTGAAGTGCATTCACATCTCAATACACATGCAGTCAAGGTATCAAAGGTATGTCTCTCCCATACATAAAAACAATACTTTTTAACAAACTTTAAACACCTTATGCTGTGTTCATTGTGTTTGGCGCTTTTTATTTCAGTTGATTTTTTAATATTTCAACTTTTGTTTTAAAACATTTGTATTATTTTTTATTTTTTGTTTTTTTCTCTATGAGTTTATAAGCAAATGGTTATTGAAAAAAGAGAGTATAGTTTTTTATTGTTGAATAAATGATAAAAGTGTTGATTAAAAGTAATAATAGTGTGTTGAGGTGTTGGATGATAGGGGCACTGGTATAGCGTAGTGTATATGCTTTATGCACATTGAGTATCCATTTGTCATTTGTGTTTATGATAAGAGGAAATCCGCATCACTTGCACTGATGCTTAGGGATGAACACAGAAACAACGTAAGAGTTTTTTTTAATGGCATAAACAGGTATAATATTTGCAAATAATTTGCTTTCAGGCAAATACTGTCTCACTCATAGACTGTCGCACCGCACATACCGTTCCCCCTTTTCCTCATTGCTTTAACGCTGTGTTCTAAGTGTTGGCAACATTTGGATAAAGGGATGCAAGAAATTTGCGTTTATGTAATGACTTCTTATACTGCATATGCTTTAGCGCTCATATGTTGTACTCGAGCTAAACATACTGTGCTTAAAGTTAATGATGCGTTTTTGTCATACAAGACAATTTTTTCTGTAGAGTTTAGGCATTTTCTATCTGTTATTACTTGTTATTTTATACCTGATGTCACAACTTTGCTCTCTCTCTCACTCTCTCTCTCTCTCTCTTTCAAAGTCAATACACTCCTCCCAATGCTATCCCCCTTTTCTATCCCATAGATTAAAAATAATTAAATTAAATTTATATAAGGCATGTGTTTATTGCACTCAAACAGCAAATATAAATATTCATTAAATTAAATAACTGTATAAATATTTGATTAATAATTTCAATTTTAATTTCCCACTTTTGTGTCCACCACTTATGAAATTTTCTATAATATATTTCATCAATTTCATTTTTATATTATAGATATTAAATTTTACGTAACTATCGCTTTCACTTACTCTCTCACTCTCTATAAATGTATATAAAAATAGCAAAGCGTTTAATATATGCACACAATTTCCTGACTATCATTGCTGTTTAAATGATTGTTTTATATTTAGTTTGTTGATAAATAGTATAAAAAACAATTAGCGTTTTGGACCCTAAACTATAGCCATTCCCCACTTGTATTGTGCGACTCTTTCACTAATATTATGTATGTATTGTAGCGGTGAAGCGTTATGTATACCATACACAGCAACATGTATTTAATGTTATTTAATTTAAAAATGAAATGTCAGACTCGGACCCACCCATTATAAAAATTATGTTTTTGCGATTGCAGGTATATTTGCTCTCTCTCTCTCTCTCTCACTCACTCACTGCCTCCCTATTGTCGATATGCAATATTATCCATGAACTCAGTCATGCATTTTTAGACAATATATATAAACAGTATATAGATTTTATTATCTAAACTCATATATATTTAATACATGATATAATATAATGTAAAGCACCGGTTTTGGCGCATAGAGTATACCTAAAAAATATACAGTTAACTATCGATGAGAGAGTTTAGCACAATTTTGTAGTAAAAAAATAAAAACAATATATTTAAAACAAACCATTCAATACATACTACGTGTATTAGTAAATGATAGTACAATCTTTCAGCATATCATAAGCGAGTAAAAGGGCGTAATTTTGAATATAATAAGCTATGTATTTTTGTATAAAC
>JAQIWK010001445.1:0-10489 GCA_034695265.1 Dissorhina ornata
TTTTCTTCAGGTTTTAAAAACATTTAATTTTTTATTTTGGATATAAAACTGTAAATTATAAATTCAACATTATAACAGTGATTTAAATTAATTTATAGAGTATTTTATATATAGACGATTATTGCAATTATTTATTAATTTAATAAATACTGAACTAAACTATTATTTTAATTAAATTAATAGTATAATTGAAATTTTTTAATAGTTTTTAATAGTTTGAAACTTTAAATTCAAATGTTTATTACAAATTTAGTCTAAAATTCATCATTAATTTAGTGTTAAATATAATAAATGTTTATTAAATTTTGTTTTTGAATGTTTAATTGAAATTGCATTGAAATTAATTATCAATTTATTAATTAATTTTAAATTAATTGTCAAAAAATGTTTTAACAATAGCTTTCAAACTCTGTCTGACAGTCAGAGTCGGTGTAACAGAGTTTGTGAGCAAAACATTGTTATGTTTGCGAAACGAGTGCAACAAAAAACAGTTTGGTTTGCATTTCCAGTCACTCGTCACACGTTTTCACTTCAAAATCATCGCTTTAATTGTCATTTAAAAAAGACATTCAATTGACTTCAGGTTAGTATCCATTCATTACAATATATTTCACTATTCATTGAGTATTTGACACTTAAATGGACAGTCAATTGAGTGACCAAAACAGTTGTGACTCTCATAAGTGTTTGACATGTACTTTGCCATTGAATACCATTACATACTGTATTGCATGCAATGAATTAATGTTATATTGTATTTTTTTTTTGGGATCAATTGGTGATCGATAACAACCCACAGAAGGTGATGGCGAGGGGACAGCAGAAGATACAGTCGCAACAGAAGGCGGCAAAGAAAGCACAGGACGCGAAACGGGCCGAAGGACACGACCAGAAAAAGGCGGCTCAGGCGGCGCTCACCTATCAGTGTACTGTCTGTAAGGTATGTGTCATAAACACCACTGAATATAGCCGATGATATTGTTAAGGATAATGACCTAACAATTGATTGTTTGTTATGGTTTGGTGTAGAGCTGTATGCCTGACCCCAAAACCTATAAACAGCACTTCGTTAACAAACACCCGAAGGCAACCGTTCCCGAAGAGCTCAAAGATGTGGTCGCTTAACCACCGCTCAACTGTGTGGCCACCAAAACCATACCATTTATAGCAACAATAATAACAGCCAATAATATCTACCATTCATTCAATTTATTTGTTTCAAAGTTTTTTTTAAATTAAATATAATTTTCTAATAATTATGATCCCAAACAACAGTTCATTACTTTTTTTAAACTAATTTTGTTTGGTTGCGCTTAAAGAACCAGTTATTTTAAGCCCATCTCTCTCTCTCTCTCTCTCTCTCTCTCTCTCTCTCTCTCTCTCTTATGCAACACTTTTTTTAATGTTTGAAAACCTGTTGTCTATTATTCCCAATCGTCTCATCCGTCAAAACTATTGTTTAGTTTTTTATTTTATAATTTTTCTTTGAATTAAAAATAACTAACTTTTTTATTTGTTATGAAATATACTGTCTTTTTTGTTGGTGAGTCCAGTGAACTCTTCCAATGTATTGAACGAAATCTTCAATAATTTTATAGATTGTATTAATTTTTCAAATTAATTCAGAAACATATGTTTATGTATTAAATATTTGCGGCAAAACTAATCGGGTATTTGTCTTTGAAAATCATTTTTTTTCTGTTATACACAACAATTTTGGATTAAATTTTATTAATAAAATTTTTAATACTGTTTTAATTTGTTTAACAAAACTTATCGACTATTAGTTAATAATACACTTAATTATTAACATATTTTAATCGATTTTAAACAAAGTATAAAAAAGTGCGAAAAATCAGGAGACTTTCAAGATTCAAAAGTTTTGAATACAATTTTCTATCATTTTGTATAGAAATTGCATCAAAAAATTATCAGTTTTTGTGTTGAGAAGCACTTAAAAGTCAAACCAATCAATCAGTTTCCTGAAGAGTAAAGTTACTAAAGTGAGTCAATCCATAGTCTAAAGAACACATCATTTTGGGAGCAAAATGTGATATAAATGTTTGGGTTTTAACACCAAAAGTACACTTTTATTCAATGAGATCAGTTTGTAAATTACACTTAACATTGTTTAATGTCAATTAATTTATAAACAATAACAGTGTGAATAGATAGACTGCCAATTGGTTATTACTAATTATTACTAATAACTTATTACTAGTAAGTTATTACTAATCATTAGTAACTAATGCAATCAAATTCAATCCTCCAATTGACTCCAATTAGTGGCATCATTGGTCACCCAATATGATGACGGCATTCACTTTATACTTATAGTTTGGTTGTTAAAAAATTAATTTTAAGACAGTAACTAACTTTCATAAGTTTTCAATAACTGATAGTAACTTTAGTCAATTCATTAATAAAATTCATTAAAAAAAATATAAATAACTTTAAAAATATTCTGCAAATTCTGAATGTAATGAATTGAAAATTTAATGAAATATCAAAACAATTTAATCAAATACTGGTAATTGAAAAAATCAAAGTTTGCATACAAACCTTCAAATAGCATATTAAATATAGACATTAATTTAAAATTTAAATCAATGTTTTGAATCCAATTATTAAATTACCACAAAAAGCCAACACTTTATTGAAGATTAAAAATTAAACTGAAAAGTTTTGTTTTTCAAAATACGTTTATTATATATTCAATGAATAATTAAAGGGATTTACAATAAAATTAAAACAAAAAATTAGTTTTTCGTACAAAATATTTAATTAATTTGTGTCACAAAATGGTTAAAAATATTACGATATAAAGTATAATATACTAAATGTGAATAAACTATTCAAAAAAAATTGTTTTACACAATTAGTGTTCACATGAAATGATTTAACAAACAGTTGTCGACATTTAAAAAAACATATTTAATCCTAAATAATGGTGTCTTTGATGTCAGAAAATAAACTTCAAACTAAATATTTTAATTTCTAAACGATAGGAAAGGTAACCAACAAACAAACAAAATTAGTTTAAAATATATGATAAGAGTGTCTAAATGTATGTGTGAACTGAACTGAAGAGTTGGGAAGTGTTTTATACTAATAATTGATATTTTAGTTATTGATGTCTTGATCTTCATTGGGAGCGTCGAGATCTCGATAATTGATTCTCTTTCTGTAATATCAATTACCAAACATATATATAAACTTCAATGTTATTACATATCATAAGCTATTTTTATAGGATTAAAAACAATTTTCAACAAAAAATCGTCAAAAGTATTGTATAAATAATTGAATACAAAAAACAAAATGTGTTTGAAATATAGCGCCAAAACAGCCGGTCGACGAAATGGTAGACATAAAAAGCTAAATCAATTCGAGACTGTCTTCGAGTATGTCATCGTAAGCAACGATATTTCGCGGATCTCTTCTGTAAGTTTGGTTTTCAGACACAATTGGTTTATAAGAAACCATTTTTTGCCATCAATTTTAATACAAAACAAATACTAAGCAAACAAACACTTACCGAGTAAATCGTGGCTTTTGGTGACCCATAGGTGCCCTTCCGTAACCGTCATGCATGGGTGCCATTCCCATGGGAGGGTAGGGTCCTCTACCGTAGCCCATCATAGGGCCGCCAAAACCCATTGGGGGACCTCTTGGGGCGTAACCACCGGCCATATAAGGGGGAGGACCGGGATAAGGGCCGGGAGCGTGAGGCAGACCATAGCCGGGAACCATACCGGCCGAGACGTTAGCGCCATCGCCTCGATTGGGTGGGTTAGTGTGCTGTCGATTGGATGGGTGTTCCGGTAGTTGAGGTCTCTTCGGGTCAAAGATATAGTTATTAATGTAAACGGCGTTCTGTTTGGCCTCATCTATGCGCTCGTTGTGCTTATTTAGGATGTGTTTGCGCACAAAGTCGGGTCCTTTAAACTTTTTGCCCGAAAGTGGACACAACCACTTATCTTTGGCCAACTCTTGCGTATTAGCTTTAATGAAATTTTCGGCCTCATCTTCGGGATCTTTAAGGCCTAACTTTGCCGCCTCTTCTTCTGTCACTACAGTTGGCTGCTGAAGGAAGGGCTGAACCTTTGGCTCAAAGCTCTTGATGTAGTCATTGATCTCCTGTTGTGTCGTACGGCTGGAAGTCGAGACCATACCTCTGGCGTGCATTATTCCGATCCGATTAGGCATTTCATCTTCATTTGGATAATCCGAATGATTGTAATAATCAATTGAATGAACGATTCGTAAGTATAGCAGCAAACGATCCAAAACTTTATTGAGACTCTCGTCGCGATCGAGTGACGGTCCGTTACCCTCTCCTCCTTCTTCTCCGTCATCGAGTTCTCCGATCTCTGACGTACCCAACAGTTCTTCCTCTTCGGCCGACGCCTCTTCGATCAGATAATCGGTTATATTCTTAAGTAAGGGATTCTTTGATGCAAAACCAAACATAGGCTGGACATCACTCGACTCTTTATTGTCGCCCTCATTGTTGTCTTCGTCCCATAATTTCCTTTGTTTATCTAAATTCAGTACAATTTTCGCCGCGTGTCTGATGTCAGCCCGAACTACATTCTTGTGCGAAGCGATTCCATTAACTGATCGGATTCGTCGACTTAAATCCCGGTTCACTATTACATTCAGTTCGGTGTCTCTCAACTGTAATGCAATAACATTTTGTTAAACACTTGCGCCAATAGAGAAATGCCGTATTTTGTCACTTACTTTCACGCTATTAAAAGACCAGCAAATTTCACGAATATTAACCGATCGATCGTATGTAACCCAACCTCTCCTGAAAAATCTTCGTTCAGACGTCGGATCTGCGATACAAAGTCGAAGGAAACCAGGATATCGTCGACACAACTGTAATAAAAACAAAGTTTTAGTCAAAACCATTAAATCACTTCATTTTTGATCAATTAATACATCTTCAATCTCTTGTCTGGTTATAGTCGGCGCCAGATTTCGCATAAATATCGACAAAGTCTTGTGAAGAGCCCGTGGTTTTTCTGCGTCATCAGTAGGCTTGGCGATCGTCTTAACGGGTGATTCACTCTTTTCTTCAGCCTTTACTTGAATAGTTTCGTCGCGCGTCTCGTTTTCGTTGGTCTCTTTGGGCTCACTGGTGGCGTCCATCGATGCCTCGCCCTCTTCCAGACTGTGATTTGAATCTCCGGCCTCTGCTTTAACTGGAGACTTCACTTCCTCATTGGTTTCGGTCACCTCTTTATCCTCCTCTTCTTCTTTCTCGCCATTTTTCTCTTCATTTTGTATTTCTTCCTTTTCTTCGTTATTAGTCTTATGATTAACTTCTTCGCCATCGGACTCTTCTCCGGCCTCTTTCTCACTCTTATCGACGGGAGGTTTGGCCGGCTTTTCCACGTCAACCGAAAACAATGACAAGTCAGGTTCGACAGCCTTTTCTTCATCAAAATTTTCGTCTAATGCTTTCAAATCAAAATCATTTCCGCCTTCAAGTTTGATGACCGCCGCGTCCAACAGACGTATCATTTGATTGGCTTTCTCCACATCAACCGATACCGAATCGATCCAACTATTGGTCAACAAATCCATAAACACCGAGAGTCTAGTCTTGAACGCCTGTAGCTGTTCTGTCTTCCTCTTGTCATACTCTTCCGGATGATATTTAGACCGAAACCTAAATATCACAATAAATACGCCAATCGGTGTGACCACACATACAGATGGAGAGAAACAAACATATAAAACAAAAAAGCATTAGAAATCATATAAAATAAGTTTTTTAATCTAATAATTAGAAACCCATTCATATAATCCAAGTTTTACTGAATGTTTAAAAAAATAATTGTTTAATAAATAGTTTAATTAAACGATTTATTAAATCATTAAAATATATAAAGTTTAGGATAAATTTGCCCGAATTTGTGTCTCACCTCAACCAACACATGGCATTAAATTATAGTCGATTTTATTCATTACTTTTATGTTATAATTAACACTAAATATATATCAAAAAACAGATTCAAAAGAAATTTGTTACTTATTTGTTGAATTAATTGCTTATATATTTTTTATATGTATTCAAAAAACACTTAAGCATTCATTTAATATGAGAAATTCATTGAAGAGATTTTAAATTATTAAGATTTATATCAAAATATACTTTGCGTTATAATTAAAGCAAAATATTGTTTTATAGTAATTATTTGAATTTCAATAACCATTTGTTTAAATCAATTATTTGTTATATAAAACACTTTTGTTATGAAGACATTATGTATTTAGAAATAAAAAACTTATACTTTTTAAAAAAATATGAGTAAAACGATCAACGATTTTGTTGGTATAAAAAACTTTTTCAAATAAATTTGGTTTTGTTTTTAAGAAAATTATTTCACAAAATATTTCTCAAATCAATAGTTCGTATCGTTTTTCAATACAATAAATATTTAGCAATCAATTTAATACCGGAATCGCTGTTAACGCGAATCAATAATAACAATAATAAATACTTTTTTATATATAAATAACAAAAATATAAAAAAAATTCTGTTAATTATTACTCCTTTTGGAAGAAAATTGTTTAATAAATTATATGCAAATTATGTGTATTATATGGTCATATCATTGACCGGTTCCTATGCTTACCATTCCTCGTCTTTATGAGCGTTAAAAAACTCAAGTATTTGTCGTTTTTTAAAGTCCAGCTTATAATCGCTATATTTCTTAACCGCTAACTGATCGTCAATATCGTCGCCTTGTGTTCCCAAAAACTGTTTGAATGTCATCATTGGTGGCTGAGTGGGACCAGTATCTCCCTGAGCCTCCCTGTGGTCACACATCAATAACCAGTTAATCCAATCAATTAAATAACAAACAAATCAATTGCAAACCTGTGCTGATTTTGGTTTTGGCCAGAGTTGGGTCCGCTATTATCCGCCGATTGCTGATTCCAGTTATTCGTGTGATGACCGCCACCCGCCCCGTAGCCGCCCATCTCGTAGTTGGGATACGAGCGGTCTTCCCAGTCGCGTCGCCCGCGTTTCATCGGCGGACTCATATCGCTTCGGTCGGCCGGACTATACCGTTCCCGACGCTGACCGCCCGGTCCGCCGCCGCCACCCATCGAGTAGTTGTCATTATTTCGGTAATTATCACGTCTCGGAGGAATACGGTCTCTGTTTTGACTGTTCCACGAACCGCCACCGCCTCCTCCGCCACCACCACTTTCGCGGCTATACATCGGTGACCAACCATTCAGTCAAATCAATAGCCATATAATAAATCAAATGCTTACCGTTCCGGCCAATCATCCCGACGGCTACCACCACCAGAGTTACGGTCATTACCCGAGTAGTCACTTCTTTCGCGGCGAAACTTATCGCGACCTCTCTGTCGGTCGCCGTACTCTTCATCCGAGTCACCCATTGTCTGCACCACTTTATATGGATTTATAGACTAATCTGTCGACAAATACAAGACATACAGACATTCAATTCAAATGTTAACTCAAAATACAAATCAAATATTTGTCAAATAAATATCAAACACAACAACAAAACAAAACAATAAAACCAAAACTAATAAATTGTTCAAACAATCAATGCCTGCATTGTGTGGCACTTATAATGGCTGACAATCGGCACTCAATGCTGTCGTTGACAACACATATATATTACACATAATTGGCTATAATTATGGATACAATTACTTAAATATATGTGAAGTATACTCACAATGAAGTGATTGTTACAATGAAATGATTAATATTTAATTTGTTTGTCAATTGAATGGCCGATTGACTGTCAAATCAATGACCAAACCGTCTGTTTTTTAACACAATTCAAAGGCGTTAACGAGAGAGTGAGTGATTCACAAACAACGTGTCACTGTTTGCAACACATATACCATAACTGCCCCCAAAACTTGTCTCTTATTTAAAGGCTTTATTTAATTTCCTATTGAATTATAAATGTAATTTTAAAATCATATGTTTTTTGATCTGATATTTGATTTATTTGTTTTTTGATAAAATTTTTATTTTGCGAAACAAAATAACAAATGAATGTTATATTTATTATTATAGCAGACAAAACACATATATACAGCACATCCAGCCTTCAAATGGTAACCCAATCTCTATATTTGTAGATATTTTTATGACATCTCTTTCCCATCAATGTATTTGTCGTAAAGTTTTTTAATTTCAAATAATTTTCATTCAAAGAAAAATACAGTCAATAGTTAAACATAAAAATGTTATATAATTCACAAAATCTAAGAGAGAGAGAGAGAGAGAGAGAGAGAGAGAGAGAGAAAGAGAGAGGGTTATCTAGAATCTAGATTCTGAATAACATTGACAATACATATAAACTATGACCATATAGTCAAAGACCAAGCTGTCTGATGTGTTTGTCTGATTTATATAACCCCTAAACATCTTGTTATTGTTTTTTTTTATAATAAAATAATATAATCTACTTATTTATATTCAGGGTCATTATTAGATGCATTCATAATGCGTTAGAATAACCTTCAGAACCTTCAGAACTATAGCAATGTAGTGATTGGGGATGACGTTAGGGGATCAGCTGGTGGTGATGATGATCGGGTGTCCCACACATATTGTTGGGCCCATAGAGTCACACTAACAGACATTTCAATTGCATTGATTGCATAACCAAAGTGTTATGCATTTAAAGGCCCAACAGAATTGGGGAGTGTCTTGGAAAGAGTCGGCAGCCAATGAACACGAGTTATTGCGTGAATCCTAACTTAACACATCTCTATCTAGGGTAACCAGATCCAGATGAGGATGGAGGACATTTCAACTATACATTTGTTTTTAATAAAATAGAATAATTATTATAATTGAAAATAAATTCTGTTTAAAAAATATAAATTTAAAATAAACTATAGCACAGTCTATGGGTATCTAATTATATTTATTATACAATAGAATATATTATGGAGCTCTCGTTATAAATTAATACAAAATATAGTATTGGTCACATTATAGTGAGTAAAATTCTAGATTGTGTTAATTGTATTAAGATTAACAAAAAATTAAATAATTTATAAAAATAAATTTGAAACAAAATATAACATTACCATTACTATACTTAATAAAAGTGTCTATCTTGCTGAAATGTTGCCATACAATGTATTATGTATATCACCCACAAACTGAACTAATAGTTGGTAACCCTATGTCTCACTCTTAAACACTATTTGTTTTGTGCGAAACATTGCAATACAATAACTGATTGACTCTCACTATACAGACTGTAATACAAACAAAATATACATTTAATTTAATTGTAAATTAAATATTTTAATTGGGATTCAAATCAACATTGGATTCAAATTACAGACAAAATAACAAATAATTTTGTGAATCAATAATATAATCAGTGTTTTTGTGTTTTGAATATATATTTGGATACAAATAGTGTCAAACATTTTGCATATGATTTGCAAACAAATAACTCCCAAAAACTAAACCATAAATACAATTGACTTTTAATTATTAATTGTTGTGAATGAATGCCAATTGGATATCAATTGATTGGTCGAGACATGTCTTTAGATAACAATAATAACGGCAATAATGGTCACCAATTGCGGCTACAGTTAAGTCCATTCCGAGTGGCGGGTGAAGTATGTGCCGAATTGGCCGATATGATCGAGATTGACCGCACCATTTACATCCATTGGGCCATCTATGTCGGCGATGGACATGTGGTCGATGTGGTGGGCGATGTCGGCAATGAACTGCCGGACGCTGAACAAGCTGTGGTTAGACGGGCGCCGCTGTCGCAAGTGGTCGGCGATAACTTTTGTCGGGTCAACAACAAGGAGGTGCCCGCGAAGGAGCGATGTCTACAGTCCCGAGACCCGGAACTGGTGGTCAAAGAGGCCGTCGCTATGGTTTGTATAATTTTATTAATTGATTTGATAAACAATTTTATTATTTTAATTATTATATATTATTGTCTATAACTTTTAGTTTTGTTTGTATTTCCTATCGATAACTCGGTTTTGTTTTGTAATTAATATTATTATTATTTGTTAAAAACAATTATTTATAATCAGTTTATTTAGTTACCAAATATTAATTGTCAAGTATTTGTCAATTGATTTTCATTTCAATTTATTATATTTCTTAACATATAATTGTCTGTAATATCCAATGTTTCAAAATGTATATCTTATTTCACTTTATAATCTAATCAATTAGGAGTTTAGTGGTTGAGAGCTATAAATACTGTATAAATTTTTACTATTAACTCAATTAAAAGCGATGATAAGGCCAGACATCTGTATTAAATGATATTATGTATTACAATATATTAACTGTTTAACCAATTAATTGTTTGATTGTATCTATAGGTGGGCTCTACCGTCGACTATAATTTATTGACCCGTAATGCCGAGCATTATTTGACTCAATGGAAGTACGGCCAACCATGGAGTGATCAGG
>JAQIWK010001446.1:0-10487 GCA_034695265.1 Dissorhina ornata
TTATTAACGATTCAAACACTGGTTTTGATTCAAACAATTAGCAGTCAATTGTGAACTAAATTAACCGTTAGTTTTGACTGTTTATGAAGTGTTTGTCATAATGTCATTGAATAACACAAACAAATTGCTTATAAAACACATTAAAATACATTACGACACGAATCGCACTCTCATTGGTCCACAACTCTCTTTACGTAACACTTGTCCCACTAATTACGTCCACAAAACAAACTTTTAACTCAAACTTTATTTTATTTTAAAAATTTAATTAATTATAATTTAATTAAATATTAAATAATTTAGTTAAATAAATATAAAATATTTATCATTAAACTTATTGAAACATTTGATAAAACTATATAAAATGCTGATGGTGGCTAAATTGAAATAGACCTTGGTTGTTTGCCAACAATTATATTGCTTATATTATCTATAATTTAGTTTAGATATTCAGCAAGGTATATACAATTAATTTAATTAATAAAATTTATATAAATATAAATAAATTATTAATAATGTATTGTGTTTTTAATCAAAGTTTTAATTGTATTTATAATTATATTTTTAAGTTGTAAATAATTTGTTTTAAAAATTAAATAAAATTATTAAATAAATATAATTTACAAAATGAACTAGTCATATCTAGTAAGCAAAATTTAATTTGCTGATTATGCTGTGTAATCAAATTAATATTTACCATGATAAACATAAAATATAGATAAGTTAACAAGATAAAAAAAATAGTTATAAGTTTTTAAAACTTAGAAAGTTCTTTGTTTGGTATAGTATTTAATCAATTAATTTGACCATGGTTAATATAAATATATTTGTTCATTATCAACCTAAAATAGAAAGTCTATCTGGTATTATAATAAACTGATCCTGATATATTACATAATCCTCATATAACTGTACATTCAATTAAATGTCTGGTTAATAGACTACTATATTACGTCACATTATGTCGCAACATATAAGCGATAAGCAACATATGTTTGAGTAATAAATGGGTTAACTGTATGAGTAATTAGTGTTCAGTTAACATATAAGCACTCAAATCAGACAACAATTGATTGGCAAACACTGTGTTTGTCTGGAAATCAACATTCAATGCAAACATTCATTCATTCATTGAATGTATGGCTCAGTCGTTGAGTGAATTATTGTTGTATTGAATCGGTTATTGATTTTGTATTTGTTTTGTCATTATTTAGACATTTATTTTAATTGACTTTTAATTAAATATATTGTTTGTCTGGAAGTCCAACGATCACCATAAACCTCATCCAAATGTCTTAAACAAACATTTTAGACCACAATATGTCTCGTTTATCAACGCCATCACTGATTGTCACCTTATTATCAACTTTATTGCCATTGATTAGCAGTCATCCCATACTTATTGTCATCTCATTTGATGGCTTCAGAAATGATTACATTAAACCAGATTTGACACCAAATCTGCATGAATTGGCTCAACAAGGAGTCACTGGTCAGTATCACTCGGGTGGTCATCGGTAGTCATTAATTGATTGTAATTGTGTTTTGTTTGCCACCAATAGCTCACATGTTATCATCGTTTGCCACCAAAACATATCCCAATCATCAGACTATAGCCACCGGTTATTACGAAGAATTTCATGGCATTATCAACAATGCTATGTGGGATCCGTTGTTCAATGAGACCTTCGATGTCGATAAGTCTCCCGACAAGTGGTGGACTGAGCGACCAGTCCTTCCCATTTGGGTAATTGACATGTCTTTGACATTGGGTTTGATGTCTTGTAATTTATTGATTGTCTGAATTAATAGATAGCAAATCAGATGATGGTTAACGAGAACCGATTTAGCGCATCCATGCAATGGCCGGGCACTCACGTACATTACCGAAATAAAAGCATTAAATATAATTACGATTATGACGCCAATATCACATGGACTGACCGTATGGACCAAATTGTCTATTGGATGTCTGACCCGATATCGCCGGCTAATTGTGTGTTTGCCTACTTTGATGAACCGGACACTCAGGCCCACGAATACGGACCGTTCAGCCAACAGGTCTATGATAAGGTGAAAGACGCTGACAAAGCAATTGGTCATCTGATTCAGAGATTAAAAGATAAAAGTCTTTTAAGTCATACCAATTTGATTGTACTGTCCGATCACGGAATGGCAGAAATTAAGTATAAATTGAATGCAAACTTATTTTTAAATACAACTTATATTTATAACTTGTATTTTGAAGGTCTGATCGCGTAATCAATTTAAACAACTATATAAGTCCCGACTTGTATGCCATTCACGGGGCGTCACCCGTTTGGTCGATAGAGCCCAAGCCAAACATGACCGACAAAGTCTACAATACGCTATTGAATGCATCCAAACATTTAAATTTTACTGTTTATAAGAGAGAAGACATTCCCGTTGAGTATCACTACAGTAGTCATCGAAGAATTTTACCCATTTTTATAATAGCCGACGAGGGATGGGATGTCTATCAAAACATGTCTTGGACTCCCAAAGGTATTCACAATTATAATCAATTTAAGTGTAAACTAATTGTATTTGTTTTTGTGTTGTTTAGGCGGTAATACGTGGGGAAATCACGGGTACAATAATACATTGCCATCAATGCGGCCGTTGTTTATAGCGAGCGGTCCGGCCTTTAAGTCAAACTACAATCACGCCAAGCCTTTTGTTAACGTAGATCTCTATCCACTAATGTTACACGTCTTGCAATTGTTTCCCACCAAACAATTTCCAAGTAACGGATCTCTGGCTAACGTTTGGGATCTACTTATACCTCCTATTTATTCCCAAGATTACGACACATCCACACAAAAGTGGTTTAATTGTTAGTCCAATTGATTTGATTTTGTTTTTTTTGTGTAACAAATTGTGTTAAAAAATATTTGTGTTTTTAGTTATTATAAGTAACGTATAGTCAGTTTTGTGTAGTTTTTTTAATTGATAATTATTTAATGAATTTTTTATACAATTTGTTCATTAGATTTGTCCCTTTACTTGGATTTAAATGTTTTTTGTGGTATTTTTTCTTTAGTAATACTCTATGTTTTCGGTGGTTTTGGTATATTATTCTTTGGAAGTGTTTGTCTGATATGCAGTACAAACATAAGCCGATCGATGCGAAAGTCCCGACCGCCGGACATAGTGTGGGACTCGTTGGGCAACGGGTTGGACATAGACTTACGCTCACACTTGGATCCAAACGTTCACGACTTTTCCAAACCTTTCGATGACGATGTCATCAGTCGAGCCAAACGTCTTCAACGGCCCGAAGAGACACTTTTGTTACTCGAAGACGACGACGAGGAAGACCTGTGATATTAGTTGTTATAGTAATTGTCATTAAAATTGTTATATTTTTTAATGAATTTCTAATTTCAAAGCCTAAAACGCTTTGATTTAATATGAGGTCTTAAATAACGGACTAATAGTGAATTGAAATTGTTTTTTATATTTAAAACAAAAAACATTTTAAGACTGAAAATGTTTAGTGAATATGTTTTTTAGTCATTTAATCAATTAAGAGATTGATTATATCATTATGAAGCCAATAATGAATGCCATTTTATTTACACAATTTCCTATTAATTTTTATGTTAACTATTATTTAACATTTAATTATTGTTTTATATATTAATTTTAGTTAATATTATTGGATTAGTTGTTCCCATCATTCACTGCTTAATTAATGTTCAAACATGTGTTGCATTTGTTTCTTTGTAAATGTAATCTCAAAATCGTATTTACATTTCATTTATTTATTGTTATTTTTATTAATTATATATTATTTTCATTATTTAACTTTTATAATCATTTGTAATAAATTAAATTGAATTGAAAAATAAATGTCAAATTAAAACAGTGTAAATGATTTAATAGACCGGGATATCTATCCTTCCTTTTGGTTTTAATAGGAATAATGTTTTTATTTTTATTAAAAGATGTGATATTTTATGTAATTTTATTTAAACTTTTAATTTAACAAAAATTAAATTTTTTACATGATTGATGACAATTTGTATAAATATTTTAAAGTCTAGACAACTGGTATATAAAATTTAGCTTGTTAAATTTAATATTAAAATAAATTTAAGTTAAAATATAAAACATATTGAATTGTCATAAATATAATAATAATTAATCACTAATCTAATAATAATTATATATATTTGAAAAACAATTTAAATTAAAAAAAAGATTTTCAAAAGGATTTTTGTATTATAGTAATTATTATTGTAAAACTTGTTTAACATTCAAAATACATTGAAAAAAATATTGATTATTAAATAGTATTTAATAAATACTTAACTAATTATTAATGAATTTAAATTTAAAACAATAATAAGTTGTTTTCTTCAATTTCTAGTGAAGCCTTCAATTAGCGCTAAACATAATAGTGTTTTAACATTAAGTGCCGTTATATTCAACATATAAAACATATTTGGGTCAAAGTTATGGCAAAAAAATAACTTTTACTTAAGATTTTGTTTTGCTTTTATTCAAAAGGAAAGCTAATAATTGTCTGGATTTCTGGTTCGACTACTTTTTCTCTATCTCTCCTAAACTATAGCCATAACATCGACAATAATATCAGTGTATTTTAATTTGTTGCTTACAATCGTAGCTAAAAGTTTGCAAAACTTTTTAAATTTTGTAAACTAAAAAAGTTAAGACCAAATTACTTATTAATCTTACATCATTATAATAATATCGCACATATTTGGTCATCACCAAAAAATAATTAGTTCATCTAAAGTTTAGTAAACTTTTATATGTGTTTTTATTGTATGAAAATATTTGCTTGATACCTTTTGTGTTTGATAACTTAACTTGTTAGTGTATTTTAAGTGAAATAAAAATGAATTTGTTATCTGTTTTGACAATTTTGTCAACTATTTTGTCGGTGGCTTTAAGTCAGCGATTTCTATACGGTCGGGAATCGCCGTACCTTAACGGCCAGTTATATCGCACCCAACTTTTTAAGCCGTTAAAAGCTGTGGCCGTATTGAATGGCGAGACTGTCAAAGGTGTCATCATGTTTGAACAAATTGTAAGTTTATTTACTTAATTTTTTTTATATTTCAAAGTTTTTAAAATCTTTATTTAATTTAAGTTAATTGAAGCATATAAAAAATATGTATCATTTTATATTATAAAGTTTATAAAATTTTAAAAAAATTTATATATTAAACAAATTCAAAGTTTATTCAATGATTAAAATGTGTCAAAAGGCAAACAAAGTTGTGAAATGAATTTAATTTTAAAAACAAATTAATCAAGAAAAAAAGTGTTACAATTTTGTAACATAATAATTATAATTTAATTTGTAAACATTTAATACAAAGTTTAACGATAACATTATAATTATTATTATTGCAAAATATAAAACTTGAAACTTGAAAAGTTTATTTAATTTGAAAATAAAATATTAATTTAAGGTCTAATTATTTGAATACAACTAATAGGGTTACGATAGAGTCCGGGTAACGGGCAAAGTGGAGGGGCTGTCTAAAGGAGCCCATGGTTTTCATGTCCACCAATACGGCGATCTGACCAACAAGTGTACGAGCGCTGGCGGACATTTCAACCCTCACAATCGGCCTCACGGGGCGCCCGACGACTTCAACCGACATGTGGGCGATTTGGGCAATATCTTTGCCGACGACAATGGTTTGGCCCAAATTGATATCCAGGACTATTACCTAACACTAAATGGTGGTTCCAGCTCTATTATGGGCCGGGCTGTTGTGGTTAGTCTATAAGTTTAATGATTTATATATTTATTTATTGTTTATCGACAAAAATAGACCATGCTCTAAAAAATAAGATAATTGTTTTTTGTTTAAAAAATATAACACTAGATTCATGAGAATATGGATGATCTGGGTCGTGGGGGTCACGAACAAAGCAAAACAACAGGCAATGCTGGCGGTAGACTGGCCTGTGGTGTCATTGGATGGGCTAACGATAAGGCCTAATATATATAAATTGTTTTATTGTTTAATTATATATACTTTTATTATATTTAAAAACTTTCATATATTTATAACTAAAGTTGTTTTTAAAAATATAAATAACACTCAATTTATTTTTATAATAATTATAATAGCAATTAATAGCAATTATTGTTTTTAATTCACCCAAATCTAGCCTCAAAGAGGGATTAACTTTGTTAACTTTGTTTAACATAGTTAGCACACACATAGTATTAAATTAATACTATTAATGCACTTTTAGTTAAAGTTATTTTTTATTTGTAAATAAATTTAATTTATATTTATCCTGAAAATTTAATTTTATGTTTATTATAAATTATTGTATAATTAAAACTTTAATTCATAAAATTATTTATATAAGTGACATGTCGTAAAAGTATATGTAGTTTTTTTTGTTAAAACTTTTTAAATTTAATTTTAAATCAAAACATTAGTTAACAAAAAAAAATAGTTAAGAATTTGCAACAAAAAAATAAAAATCTTTTATTACATTTAATTATTTTTTTAAAACAAGTGTTTTATTTAGCAATTAAAACAACATTTTATTTATTTTAATAATTATTTCTATGAATAGCTGTTTTATGATTTAATTAAACTAAAAATCTATTTAATTATATTAATAAAATTTCCGTATTGTAATAAAATTTATTGTTAAATTGTATTAAATGTTTGTTTTATTTGAATTAAAATGCAAATGAATCCATAAATTAACTTTTGTTTTATATAAAAAACTTATTTATTTTCATAATAACCGGAATTACAATGATTTAATTAAAAATAAAATAGTAATAATAAAAATAATCTAGCTCAATCTAACCATGAGTAGATCCCGAGCTACTATGGCCTCCTGAGCTACTATGTCCTCCTTTGCTGACAAGCTTGGCCAAAACTGCCCCGGTCACATTGATAGCATTATTAATGACGCTCAATACGCCCGGGAATACGGACAGTAATGTGCCCAACAATGAGGCCACACCTTTCAAACCCGATAGACACTGGATAACAGTGACTACACTATTGAGCAATTGAGCCAAAACTGTAAGCGCTAGGTATACGAGTGCGTTAACCAGGCCATCGATCTCATGAATTTTATTCATGCCATTGTCTGAGTACTCACTCCCATAAACTATTAACAAATTAAATTATTTAAATTTTAATAAATTAACAAATTTATACAAATATATGTATATATTTACCTAATGATTGTGAATCGTCGACCACTTCCTCGCAGGAAATTGTATTTAAAAAGCAGATCCCAATTGCGATAAACAATAAAACTTTCATTTTTAAAAATTTTATTTAATTTTTTTTGTAAATATAACACAAATAAAAAAAATTAATTTTAAAATATTTTTGTCTAATTTTGTCTTTTTATACCCCAATTAGAAAAGGTAACGACTGTTTTACCAGAATATCATGTGTTTTTTTTATTAGCAATTATTTTTAGGGCCAATATTCTTGCAAATTTTTTAATTACAAGTTATAAATGCAATTAATATTTTACTTAAATTTTGTGCAAGATTTAATACACATTTTTAAATATTTAATATAATTATTTTGTACATATAAATATGTTTTATATTTGATATTTCAAATGCATACCAAAAAAAGAGGTTTAAAATTTATATGTAATAAAGAATATTGAGTTAATTATTTAATTAAAATTTTTAACCCATCAAATATGAAATAATTATAAAACTTTTTAACCCAAATAAGCTGTTTATAATTTAATTACATAGATTAGTATTAACTATAAAAGTATCATGCTTAATCAATGCAATAAATTTAATAAATTAAAAATAATTTTGCATTATGAATTGATAAATTTACTATTTTTTAAGAAAAAACTTATTTATTTTCATAATAACAAGATTTACAATGATTTAATTTAAAAAATTAAAATAATAAACTAGCTCAGTCTAACCATAAGTAGATCCCGAGCTACTACCCCGAGACTTTAGTGATGAGCTTGGCCAAAACGGCACCGGTCACATTGATAGCATTATTAATGGTGCTCAATATGCCCGGGACTATAGTCAAAAAAGTACCCAACACTTGGCTCACACCTTTCAAACCCGATAGGGTCTGGACAACAGTTACTATACTATTGAGCAATTGAGCCAAAACTGTAAGCGTTAGGTATACGAGTGCGTTAACCAGGCCATCAATCTCACGGATTTTATTCATGCTATCGTCCACATACTCGCCCCCAAAAACTATTCATAAATTTTTAATTAATTTAGTTATTGTTATAATTAAACTAAGATTAAATATTAATTGTTTAATAAGTTTACAAATATATACCTAATGATTGTGAATCGTCGACCACTTCCTCGCAGGAAATTATATTCACAAAACAGATCCCGATTGCGGTAAACAATAAAACTTTCATTTTTAATTTAGCTAAATTTTTTTGGTTATAAATTTAACATAAAATAGTAAATTTAATTAAATTTTAATAAAAATAATTTTGTCTTTTTATACCCCAATTAGAAAAAGTAAAGTTTTTTTTGGTTAGTAATTATTTTTAGGGCCAATATTCTTGCACAATGTTTTTTATTTTAGTTATAATTGAAATTAATATTTCACTTAAATTTTGTACAATTATTATTTTATAGATAAAAATATGTTTTAAATTTTATAATACCATTAAAAAAGAGTTAAAATTATATGTAATTAAAAAATTTAAGATAAGTATTCAGTGAAAATTATTTAACCCATGAAATATGGAATAAATATCAATGAAATTTATAAACCATATAAACCAAAATTAACTATTTATCACTTTACAATTATTATTGATTTAGTTAGCTAGATTATTAGTTTTCTTATTGAATATAAAGTAATAATGTAAGTTTGAAATATAAAATTTAACCAACTAGGTTTGTCAAAGTTTGTCCAATAATACCAACCAAATTGTTTAGTATACCGACAACACCGGGCAAAGCATTGGTCAGTATATTACCGACCAATGAATTAATACCTTCAACGCCAAGCAGGCACTGGACAATAGTTACGACAGCGTTAAGCAATTGAGCCAATACTGTCACCACTAAGATGACCAGTTGATGGATCAAATTATTGGCACCTCCAGCGCACTGACAGATACTGCCATTACCACCATTATTGCCACCATTCTTGGGATCACTTATTTTTCGTTGATTAGTCCCATCGTTGACATCTTGGTCTTCATTTTCTGAATATATAATTTCAAAATATAATTAAAATATTTATAAATATTAAAATACAATTTTATAAATTAAATTACCTGATGCTCTTGTATGGCTAACTAATAAAAATATGTTTATAGAAATAGCCAAGAATATTACCAGTCTCATTTTAATAAATTTAAATTAATTTTGCATAAAATATGTGAATTAAAAAATTTTAATTAATTTTGCTTCAACTTTTATACTTATTTAATTTGCATTTAGTTTTACTTTTTATTTTTAATTTTAAATTTTTAAATATACAAAAAATAAATATTAAACATATTTAAATAAATGAATTAATATGTTGTTTATATATTTCATTTTATATCCGGATTATATTAATGAGTATATAATTTTTAATTTAAATATCTATAAAAAAGTAATTATAAGTATACTTTTTATAAAGTTTAAATTAAAAGTTATAAAATACATTTTTTAGATATATTAATTTCAGATATAAATTTATATTATTAATTTAAAAGTTTTAAATTAAAACTAAAGCAATCTAAAATTTATAATAATTTACTATTCTCTATAATTTATAATTAGTTAAATTACTATTGTTTATAAATTTATAAATTAGCCCGGTAAAAAATTAAACAATTTGTAAATTAAATAATTTACAAAAAATATTCAAATGTTTTTAAATTTACTAAAAATAGTAAACAAGTATAAATTTGTTAATTAAAAATTTGTTAATGATAATTAAACCATTAAAAAATTAAAGCTATATTTTTATATTGATTATTAAACAACACAAAATTAATTGCTTTTAATTTATTTAAATTAACTATAATTTCAGTAAACTTAAGCCCAGTTATAGGGCCCCCTCTCAGCCCCCCATACAATGCATAACGTAATTGATTTGATAACAAAAGTGTCGTAAAAGTTATGTTTGTTTTGAATGAAAAGTATTTCACAACAAAAAAGTTTAATTCAGTTATCATTTGAACTCAATTTACGGCAACAACTGGTCGACTGTCTTCACCACTCATTCATCAATCAAATCAATGGCCAATTGTGTCGATTCAAGTGATACCGAAATTGAGGACCAATTGGACGGCCAGTTAGTCACCGCACAAGACTTATGCGAAGCCGAGTGTTTGACCGCTGGTGGTAGTGGCCAGTCGTGCGGCGCCGCGAATGGAGTGTTATTACCGGCGACAGTGGCCACCAAACGGTGTAAAAACAGCACGTGTTTAGAGAGCCGTATTGAGTGGGAGGACGGCATACTGGTGTGCACCACATG
>JAQIWK010001447.1:0-10471 GCA_034695265.1 Dissorhina ornata
TCTCTCTCTCTCTCTCTCTCTCTCTCTCTTCTATCTTTCTTTCTTTCTCTTTATTTTATTCATGTATAAAAAAAACTACATAAAACAATTGAGAGCTGTTTTTAATGTTATTATTATTAAATATTTTGTTAAGTCTTTTTGTTTAATATATATTTTAATAATTGTTATCACTATATTAAAATGTAAAAAAGCATTGTTTTAGTATATTTAATAATATATTCTGTATATCAATGATAACGTCAGTTATTGGATTAATCTCAAGACTATTTAATTCAATAATATATTTAGACATTAATTTTTGAAACATTCACTAAAATAACCTTTATTAATAATTTTTTTTCTCATATAAGTTATATATATTTAAATATTAATAAAATTTATTTTCATGAAATCTAAACCCTAACAACAAATTTTGTTAATTGATTCATAAGCTTCACATAGAAGTGGTTACAAATATGTTTTTGGTAAATGTATACTACAATATACAGTGAATTATATTCTGGTTCAGTAGGCATTACTTTATGACCATTTCTTCCCTTTTTTGATATAATTTGCAATAATTTAGTGGTATTTCTCAGCGTAGAAGTGAAATGCTGTTTCAAAGAGTCAATAATCTTGAGTTGTGTTCACATATAATAGCATTTTGTGTTTTGTATTGTGTCTGTTATGCCATTCCTCTCATTCAGTCTTTTTAGTTCTTGACATACAATACACTGTATATAATATAGCATTAGTAGTGAAAGCCTCAACTCATACAGCAGTGGTGGGAGAGAGAGAGAGAGAGCATACAGAATATGTTTGATTCACTTTCTATTGCAAACGAGAATTCACTAAAACTAAGGGATAGACTCGTCTCATAGGATCCGCGAAGCGATGCGATTGTGGGAAATAAGAGGGATGTGGCGATCATAATGTCTATACGACTATGACATAGCAATGGTGGTAAGAGTGCCGGTGAGACAATGCTCTACTCGATCGAGTGGTGGTTATCACTTCATAGGTGAGACTCCCGTACCCTTAATGAGCGACCAGTGCTGCACACATGAACGCCGAGCCCTATCTGTCGCCGCTGCCGCCCCTGACGTTGTCTGTATTGAGAGAAAAGGTCCGACACATCCTCTTCTCAAACATGTTGTGTTGCGGACGTAAAAAGGTTTGTCTACTTTTTGTTGTATAACCATTTGTTTCATCACTTATTTTATTATTTTCAATATTTATTTATTTAAAAACTATTTTTTTTAATTTATTATCAGTGATATAATTTATTATCTTGTTAAAATATTTTCATAACTCATAAAACAAATTAATAAAATTTTATTTATTTGATTGCTTTACAAATAAAATGCAAATAAGTTTATAAAAGTAATTAATTAAGAATAAATACCAAATAAACTGATTGTATGTTTACCTAAACTTTAGGGATCCCGAGATGTGAGAGGACAGCATATATTAGGCGAAGGCACTGCCAGTGGGTATACGGGTCTGGCCCACCATCACCACCACCAACAGCCCGTTAATGCGCAACATTACCGAAAAGGGGGTCCACTGGCCGGCCCTTATCACAGCCAACAGTTACCGTTGAGGTCGCGAATGCCTGAAATGGTAGTTCAAAGCGATTTCCGTAAAGTTAGTGGCATTACGTCCGAAGTGTTTCGGCAAATAGAGGCCGTCGAGAATGACTTCGACGCCACGACTGCCGCATATTTTGATACGGTTGAGAAGAGGGGAGAAATGGTTATACGCCTACTTAACCCACAAATGTTGGGCAGAGCTGGCGTCGAGACCAGTCGACGGTACGCCACGGCTCCGGGCACTCATAGCAGCGCACAGTTTGTTGAGATAATCAAAAGGCCGGGACAGACGTTGGGACTATATATACGCGAAGGCGACGGTTATCGGACAAGTGAAGGAGTGTTTATATCCCGAATAGCGCTCGAGAGTGCCGTCTATAACAGTGGTCTCCTTAAAGTTGGAGACGAGATATTAGCCGTTAATTTAGTGGACGTTCGCCGCATGTCTTTAGACGATGTCGTTATTATTATGTCTATTCCCAGACGACTTGTGTTAACCATCCGTTCGCACATCTATTCGGGCAGTCAGTCGGCAATAATGGCCAGAAAGTCATACCAAAATGATTACCGAAACCCACCCGTAGTTGTTGTTAAGACCGAAGTGGAAGACGAGCCGTACGACGACGGGGCCACTCAACGGGACAGTGAAAACGGACACCTAATGCAGGCCAGACTGAAGGGATTGCCCGACAACATTCCAGCCATGGCTGTGTCGTTAGACGGTCAACAATACCGGGCACTGCCTCCACGTCCAAGAACTGAAGACCCCATTTACTACAACACCCCTCCCATGCAATTGAGAACTTCAATGTCCGGAATATATCAGTCGAGGGATGAGGTGTGGGCCGATCAAAGGGCAGGTTTACAACACAGTCGTCCTTACGGTGTAGTGACTCAACAGCCAAATGTGTTGCGCAGACAATACCCGAGAACTATAGATAATTTGTCGGCTCAGGTGCACCAGTATTACAGTTCCGGCTACTCATCAGATGTGCCACAATCGCGACGCAGCGGTTCAATGGGTGTGACCCGCGCTGCTGTTCATAGACCTCCCTCTACGGGTCGGCAACGCTATTGGGAAGACTATGCGATGGCTGGAAGTGCGCCCAACAGCGGATCACTCCGACGCCATCGTATGCTACGAACGGAAAGCGATCACCGAATACCTCCCACAATGTCCGACGACTTCCTCGATAGATATCTACGGCCTTTGAGTAGAGCCAGCGTTTCAACAGCCGGTGGTTATCCGTCGATGGCTTCTATGCAAGACTTGAAACAAAGAAGAATCGATGAATTGAGAAATTCGTCATCAAATCAGGCCATCAATAGTATATTACGGCGAAGACCTTACATCGATGGAAGTGCTTCGGACACAGAAACTAGTTCTCCGTCTCATTATTTGCTGAGACAACGAAGTCTGGGCTCCTATTCACGAATGGTTAGAGGAGGCGGTGGTTCGCGCGACTCATTTCAACTCAGGAGCAGTTCATTGCCGCGAACCCGACCCGTCTCTACAGACTATCCCTACTTCTCGCGGACGCCTCCCTCACGACGAGTTCAGCGACAAACGGTCCGATTTGAAAGACCACCGCTTGGTTACGACGAGGACAGTGATGGGGCCGCTTCGGCACCTGAATTACCGGCCTCTCGTCAGCGAAGAATAGGTTTATATTTTGCGTACAAATTATTTCGAAATAAATAATTAATTGTTTTGAAATTTAATGACCCGATTAGGACGTCGGTCGGCTTCGCCTAATAATTATTCATCGGATGATTACCAGCAATGGATGGTAAGAGCGCCGTCCACTTCGGCTATCTATGAATGTGTGCGCAAAGGAAAGCAAACGCCTTTGAGCTCTCAAAGTATTAGCAGAATTGCTAACTCGGCTGAGAGTCTGCTGGACACTATCCGATCGGTCAGTTTCATTGAAATGCAATTAAATATATTAATTAAAAATATATTAACCTCTTGTTTAGGAACAGAAGCGAACACTTTTAGCCGATTTATATGCAAGTCGTGCGGCCATTACTACCAAGAAATCACTATTAACTGACCGACAGTATGGCACCAAACAAATGCTACCTCCGTTTACAATGGATTACTTGCGCGGATCGATACCAAACCCAACACCTGTTAAACCGAGCGAAGACTCGCGATTACATCTGTTGTCACTAAATCCGCGCGAATTCTTTAAGTACAGACCCGAGAAGCCGGAGCGCGGACTTCATAGTGAAGGATACAGTGGTTTAGTGAATGTGCATCTGTTGGCCGGTCGAGGCCTACGGGCCAACACTGGTCACGTGAGCGAACACTATCGGGACGTGTATTGTGTTATAGAGTGCGATCGCATACATAAGGCTCGCACTGTTGTCCGGAGTGGCGAACAGAGCTTCGATTGGGACGAAGTGTTTGACTTAGACTTGTTTGACACCAAAGAAATTGCTTTTCTCTTATATACGTGGGATCCGCAGTTCAGACACAAGTTGTGCTACAAAGGAGTCCTACATTTGTCTGCGCTGTCGCTCAACGAAACGCCGGCACACAGTCTGGCGCTAAAGATGGAGCCGAGGGGTACTCTATATGTGAAACTGCGGTACAAAGATTTGCAGTCATCCTTTCAGAGGACAGTTGTCACCCCATCGGGTCCGACACAGAACGCCATATTCGGTGTCGATGTCGAGAGTGTTGTGAATCGGGAAAACTCGGGACTAAATGTGCCGTTAATTGTGAAACGAGGTGTCGATGAAATTGAAAAACGAGGACTTGATTTAGTGGGCATTTATCGACTGTGCGGCTCATCTGTGCGCAAGAAAATGTTAAGAGAAGCCTTCGAGAAGAATGCCTGGTTGTGTGACCTGAACCCTGAACACGTGCCCGATATAAATGTCATCGCAAGTAAGTTCATAATAACTTTTCTCAATTAGTTTTGTAATGTATTTATTTGGTGTCTAAATGTTTGCATTGCTCATTTATCAAAACTTATTAATTGAATCAAAACTATGTTTATAAATCCATTAACGACCAAATGATTGCTATAACTAAACATTAATAACTTTTGTTTTAATCAAAAAACAACAAAAGGGTAAATCTTTTCCTACAAAACACAAATTAATGCAAAAGTTGTAGAGTTTATCCACAAAAAAAATTGTTTATCAATACAAAACTTTATTTGATTTAAATAAATATTTTACTGCTAATAGTAAACAATAAATAATTTTTTGGTATAACAAGAATTGACAAGGTAATACTATCTTGAATTCTGTACCAGGTACTGCTAATATCTGTTCAATGTTTGAATGGTAGTTTATTAAGTTATTTAATGTATCAAATCAGAAATCTTTAATTGTAAAAGATGCTTGGAAAATATTTTAATTCATTGTAAAGTATCAAGAAAATAATAATTATATGGATAATATTCTAGTTTCTAGGAGCTAGTATATCATTATTATCATGATATATTATTATTATTCAAATTAATTTATCAATACTACTGATTATACTAATAGAAAAATAATAATAATCCACTTTATTCCCAGCTTATTGACTAATTATAATATATAAAATTACAAACTTTATAACTAGAAAATAATAAGTAAAGTTTGATTTTAAAAATGACATTGATATCCAAAATTGATAGCTTGACAGAAAAATGCTATTTAAGGCACAGAAAACATATATTTTTCATCACAAAGCTTTTAACAGCCGTTTTATTAATGTGAAATTGTTTTATTCAATTGACAAAAAAAATTATAACTTCATCTCAATTTAATTAGAGAGACCTGTCCTCTAATTCTAGGAGATATTTATTTATTTATTTAAAGTATTTATTAATCAGTGGATCAAGTGTTTTATATAAATAAAACAAGTTTTAAATAAAACAAATGCAAACTCCGGCTAAAATGAGCGGAGACAATGACCGAGGTGGTGACTTCACATCACCTTTACTTGCTTTTAATCGGACGTCAAGCCTCTTCCGTAAGCGATCCAATACTTTCCCGTCCATAACGTTCAACGGCGACCTATTTAACGATCATATGGACACCGATAGAGATGTCTTCCATCATTGCGATCATAACAAGTATCACATCGACGATACTGAAGATGAGGACAAAAAGGGCGGCAATAATCGGTTCAAAGGTTACGCCAACGACAAGCATTTGTCACCAGGAGATAGGTCTGCGCTAATGCCATTGGTGTCCTCAAAGGTCAAAGGTTCGTCTACTGGCGACTCGCCAAAGACTCCTTACATGAATCCACACGTGTATGACTACCATAGCGGGCCATTTGTCACAAGTCCTGTTGACTATTTGGCCAACACGTTTGGTCAGTTGACTCCAAACAAGTCTAACTACAACCTGTCGTCGCCGATGCCGGTCACCCCTTATAATATAATTCCAGTCCGTCCTTACTATAACTCGTGGACTCACGGCCTGTACGGCAGCCCATACTTTGGCGGAGGTATGAGCCCTCTGTATGACCATAACTATCGGTCGGCCACCCATTTGAATCCATTCAACACCGATGCAGATCCGGTGATGGTTTCGGCGAAAAAGTATCGCGATTCGGCCACTTTTGCAGACCCTCGACACACCTGGTCAGGCAGTCTGTCATATTCGCCCCAAAAAACGCCGGTTTACTCGTGTAAAGTGTTTTTGGGTGGCATTCCCTGGGAGATGAGCGATCATGACATCAAACTAACATTTTCCCGCTTTGGTAACGTGAATATTCATCGCCCGGGACTTCACGTACGTCTGTCCCGCTCGAGTCAAAACAAAGACAAAGCCGGTTATCTGTATTTGATCTTCGAGTCGGACAAACAAGTCAAGTCATTGTTGAGCGCCTGTACTCACGATTTCAGTAGTGGTGGCCGATATTTCTTTGTCCTAAACCAAGCGCGCTATCGATCCAAAGATGTTCAGGTAATCCCGTGGAATGTCAACGACACTACTTATGTGAAGAGTCAGTCGGCACGTGTCGACTCTGGAAAGACTGTGTTTGTGGGCGCTCTGCACGGCATGATTACCGCCGAAGGTTTGGCCGTAATTTTAGAGGACCTGTTTGGCGGTGTAATGTATGTGGGAATTGATACCGATAAACACAAGTATCCGATCGGTTCAGGAAGGGTTACATTCAGTTCGCAAAAGTCTTACTGTAAGGCAGTTCAGGCGGCGTTTATCGACGTAAAAGCGGCCAAATTTCAGAAAAAGGTATGCATTGAGTGATGGTTTGAATATAGTTTGAGTCAATTAATATTTACTGACCAAATGGTCGCTCCGAAACAGATCCAAATTGACCCCTTCCTCGAGGACAGCAATTGTTCACATTGTCGGTCAGAAAAGGGTCCCATATTCTGTCGCAGCACTTGTATGAACTACTTTTGCCGCAACTGTTGGGATTTGATTCACACCACCGAAGGCATGAATGGTCACCAACCTATTATGAGGACTAAATTAAACAAATCTATGTAAAAAAGTTTAAAGACATTTGACTTAAATGTCAATTTAATAATTTTAATAATCAAAATGTCTATACTTTAACAAAACAACAACCAAACAAATTAATATTTTAATATAATTACTAAACAATAAGATTAATAAACTAATATAATAATAAATTGCATTTTAAAACCCAAAAAAATATAAAATATTAAAAATAAAATATAAAATGGCTCTCAATCATTTGGTTATTAATGAATTATTTAATTATCTCCAATTTAGTTAAACATTTAACTAATTTACAAACAAATATAATGTTATATAATAAACATTAACAAAATTTGTTATATAATATATTAAGTAAGGTTTGAGTAGAAATAAAAGTTTTGTTATATGAATATAGCATTAGTTAAAAGATATAAGCAATTGAATGGCAATATTGATCGGCTATTTGTAATCTCGTTTACCCAAAGGCTTACTGAAGGACTACATCCGAGAGCTACCGGAGCCCTTGTTTACCAAAGCATTATTTGATATGATGGACGACGGGTTAAGTGTATGTTTGGCCGATGACCCGGCTGGTAATGCCAAACTCATGTTTTCTATACTAGAATGTCTGCCTAAGATCAATAGGGTTAGTATCAATTTGGCAACTTTGTCTCTACTATATATAAACCCTGGTTGTATTACTTGAAATAAACTAAATTGTCTTTTTGTATCAAACAATGTGTCCATTTTTGTTTGTAGTGCACTGTTTTATATTTGATGGATCACTTTAAGAAGATTATGGGTCGGGCCGATAGGAATAAAATGTCTTCGCAGGCCATCGCCATCTGTTTTGGACCACTTTTTACCTGTCATTCTGAAAGTGATAATCTTCACAAACCCATTGAAGTTTTCAAGTTTTTGCTTGAAATTTGGCCACAAAGAAGAAGTATAACTTACTTTTTTTGAAAATGTTTTATTGGTTAAAATTTTTATTTATAAATATATTTATATAATAATTATATTAATTATGATTATAATTACTAAATCAGGTTCAACCTCAAGAAGTGCTAGCAATGACTCAATGCTATCCAATAAAGGGCCGACAGTCGTCGCCAAACACGAGCCATCATTGCCTGTCATATCATCAACTCATCCCATGATCTCATCAACTGTTCAGTCAAATCCAATGACTACCACATCTTCAGCCATCACATCGACTTCAACGGTTACTTACAGCCATTTGCCGCCGATTTCGATACCATCGACCAACACTATGTTACCGACCATTTCAACACTAACACCCGGGCCATCGCCCACAGCACTGACTATGTGTGAGACAACTAGCGGAGCAACCAATAACACAACCACTAGTGCTATCATCTCATCCACCATTGACTCAGAGCCGATGCCGGCCGGCCATCAAATGATCGGCGGTCCGCCGATTGTGAAAAAGACAGTGGCATTCGCTCAACAAAACAATCGGTCCAACAATAACAATAACGGACCGCCCGGTGCTGCCGGCGGTGTGACGGCCATCGTCAGTGGTGGTGCAGCGTCTGGCCAACAAAGTAGAGCACTTCCCTTACCTCCCAAATGCTAGCGTTAATGTTGTTGTTATTCATATTATTATATTAAATAATTGTTGGAACCGTTGATGACTTTTGTATTTATAATCATAAGTTCATCAAAAAGTGTGTCGTTTTTTAATTTTGTGATAAACACGTAAAACCACTCAACAGTTTAGGTGACATAATCTTTGGCGACCATTTGTTTGACGATTGATGTCTTCACTACAATATATATATAACCAATAAAAACCGTTTTCAATAATCAAAGATAATTGAAATTAATGGATGAATCGCTTACTTTTATCTCTCTATTAGTCTCTACATCTTCTTCTTCTACTCTCTCTATCCCTTTCTTCTCTCTCTCTCTCTCTCTCTCTCTCTGCCGACGACTCTAATTGTGTTCAACACTATTATATCGCGTCTAATATTAAACTCAATAAATAAAACAAAACAAGAAATACTATATTAAAAAGGGTTTTAATTTTACTTAAAAACTTTTTACAAACAAAATTAATAACTTTTAATTTTCTATAAATACTTTATAAGAAATGATGTTAATTTTTAAAAGTTACATAAATTTTGTCGTATTTTTCGCACTCAAACCATTCATTACAAGAAGAAAAAAAGTTATTATAACAGTTAAACCCGAAGAGCAGTCGAAAAGTTTTATTTAAGTTTTTTAACATTAAATTTTTAATTTTTACAAAATTTTATGAATTTAATTACAGCGTTTCCAGCAACTTCATTTCAAAAAACTTTGTAATTATAAATTGTAGTCTATTGTTACCAAGTTAATATTGTTACTTATAATTACTAATATTAATTAAAAAAGTAATTGTATTAGAAATTCATTCTTATGTTATTATTACAAATTAAATGTATGTTACTATAAAAATGTTTAATTTTTGTTACTTTTGAAACAATATTATTGTATAAAACATTGTATTTTTGATTTAATTTGTTTTTAAAACAGTTATATTATATGTTTATTATTATTATTATTATTATTGTGATAACTAATCATATCAAGCAATGGTGAGAATCATGTCTTTGGGGAACAGTTTAGTCATTCATATAATTATATAATCGTTTAGTTTTAAACAAAACAATTACAAAAATAAAATAAAATACAGATATTATTGGAAACTAAAAATACAAACAAATTTTTAAAATAAATAATGATAATAACATTTTACAATCCAAAAAAATTAAAATTTAAAACACATAACAAATTGTTTAAATTGTTTTTTGTCACTCAAAAACAAAATTGTAAGTTTAGGACTTCGTCGACAAAAATAAATTTTAAAAATAATTAATAAAACAATAATAAAATTAATAATAATAATAATTAAAATACATTATTAATTATTATTATTATATAAACAAAATTAAAACTTATTATACAATTTATAATTAATAAATTAGAAGCAAATTATTGTAAAATAAGATAATACTATGAGAGATAAAAATGTGATTAAAAATGTTTTTTAATTTAAAGAAAAATTAAAATTGTTTTTACAATATATTATATAAGACATCAACAAAATTAATAATAATAATGATAACAAAATATTTGGAAATTAATTGTGTTTTTCTATACTTTTATTAGTTAAACAAATAATTAATTTTTTAGTTTTATTAATTGAATTTAATTAAAAGTCAAAGCACTGCCAATTGATTTCCTGTGTTTTGTAATGGAAATACATTTTTTTAAGTAATTTATTTATTACTAAAACTAATAATAAATCTAGTTATTAAAAAATAAATTAAACAAAACATTAAAAGTTTTTTAAATTTACATATTTTTGAGTTAATATTATTAATTTTTAATTCATTTTGATATATAAATGTAAAATTGGTGAATTTAATAATTAATTAATTAAATCATAATTTGTAAAAAAATGCAAG
>JAQIWK010001448.1:0-10470 GCA_034695265.1 Dissorhina ornata
TTATTTAATAAGATTTTAAAAAGGAAATTGTCAATCATTTAATTTATATTATTGAATTTTTAAAGTCAAACATTTAATAAATTAAATTATCATTTACAAATATTATAAACCATTTTTGTTTTGTTTGTGTCAGTTACTCCCATATTTGTAATGAATACAATAATAATATAGTATTTATAATAAAGTTTAAATTTTTATTTTGTATAAAATAATCATATTCAATACTTTTTTAAAACATCCAGTTAATTGTTTCTAAAACTAGTATAATCAATATATTTGATTAAAATGGTATACAGATTATTAATGAAATGTTTGATTAATATAAATAATAATATAAATTTTGATTATGTGTTATATAATTAACGTCCAGCGCGTAAGTGTATAGTATTAACCAAAATATCAGGTACTTTTTGAAACAATATAATAATAAGGTCTTGTATTTTAACAATAATATAATGTTTATCTCTATTAATATCCGGTTCAGCCCTTGAAAACATATGTTGAGCCCCAGAGACACATTCAGACCATTGTAATTGACCATGTTTATTACCATGTTTACTGCTACTATGTTGACTAGTAGTTAGCTTTTTACATATTGACCAATATTTTGTTTGTGTCAATACGGCTTGGCGTATATCCTTTATTGCAAGTGTAGTTAAATTTAACCTAGTTAGTCGTTTTGAAGGCATTTGATTCAATGGATTTATTGATTCAAGTTGTTTTAGATTTTGGTCCAAGATAACAATTTTATTTGATTCAATTGCTTTACGTGCGCCACTTATGACATCCCATTCAGTTAACTATAAAAATTTATTTATAATAATAATATAACATTAAAGTAATAAATACTTAAATAATTATTATAAAATTAAATTATCTAGTTTAATTAATGTCTGAACTTCTGAAGTCCATTTTATATTATAACCAAAATTGTTTAATTATATTAAACTATACTTTTATTTTACTTTACAGTTTTTATAAATAAATTTTATTAAAATAAAATTACCTGTTTTTGAATGACATGTTGAATTTTAAACACAACCACACGATGTGTATTAGCATAAACAACATCTAGCAATGACCCTGGTACATAATCAACACCAATAACCATTTGATTGCTATCAGTATTAGTAGTGATAATACACTGCCAGTCATCCAATTGAGTCGACCCTTCATTGCCGGCGCTATTAGTGTTCCAACGATTGTATGCAACGTATTGTTGATTCAAAGCCCCGACTATTTTGTATGTAACGCATGTATACCTGTGCTGACCATCACTGCCACCGCACGCGTTAAACGCGTAATCAATTGTTTTGACCGTAAATTCACTTAAACTGTCATTCAATTCATTACGTATTATACCAATTGAGGGTCTGTTTTATATAAATGAAAAATTATTTAAATAATTAATAAAATTATAATTATATGTAAAAATTGTCCTAATTAAAATCCCAATTAAAATAACAAAAGCAATTTTTCTATATATGAATAACATATTAAAATTAAGTTTACAGTTTGAAATGCAGTCTATCACAATATATTTATTAATTGATAAATTGAAGTAACTCATTATAATTACCCGGTATCCATTTCCAGTCTATTATTATGAAATTGTGATGGTTGGGGTGGGGCAACAACATCAGGGTACTCATCACTACCAGGTCCATAATAATCAACAGACTCTAGTTTAGGTGCATACATATCAGCGTAAGATATATTAGTGCTAAATAAAGTAACATCCAACTCTTGTATAGCAATTAATATATAAGCTGTAAATGGTTTCAAAAACATGTCGTATGAGCTATTTTGTCCCACAACACAATACCATTGTTGGCCAGTAGCCTGGGAAAGTTGCTGGCTAACTTTTTCGCTCATTTCATGATAGTATTCTTGGTCATCCAAGGCTGTTACAGTATAGAGTATTGCCTGCTCTATCACTGGTTCAGTTACATTACGGGCTATAATTAGCGACGATATACTGGTTAACGAACTGTAAGACCATAAACTGTCCTCGGCCCTTTTGCTATTTGTACGTTTGTGTTGACCTATAAATATATTTAATAAAAAGTTTTATTTGTAATAAAATTAATTAATATAATTATAAATGCTAAATTACCTTTACACTTGTCCACAGTACCCAAACAACATATAGCTTGACCGCCATTACACATATGGCGCCCAATGGCGTACTCGCCTTCACAACAGCGGCTTTCATTGGCACACTTACCCCACCTGTGCTTATAATAGCACCGGCCGTCTGATTGTCTAACACTTACGGCCCCAATACAGTCGGTCCGGTAAAAGGCATTCAAATAGTAGACAAACGATAGTATTATTGACACAACAATTATCGTCAATACTGTCATTGTTAGGATACATGGCGTGGGTTTGTTAACCCGACTATCGGCCATATGTTTGTTAGCTTTATTTTGTTGGGTATATTTTGATTTACCTTGCTCACTGTCCATAGGTAAATGTGTGGTTAATACAGTCAGTTGATTGCCCACCGGATGACTGGCTGGTAATTGCGGTAAATTTTTGTCGGGAACTTTGTCCGAAGATATTTTAAACAACATTTTTGGGTTGTATTTCATTAGTTTTGTAATAATAACAATATATAAAATATTTGTAATATAATTAAATTTAGTTTTATGAAATTAATATTATTAAATAAATTATTAGTAATATAATAAATTTGTTTTTTATTTATTTTGTAAGTTTAACAATAGTTTTGTGTGACATAAATATTTTTGTATTTTAGTTTGTTTGATCAGGATACAATTTTCTATTTAAATTTATACATTATGTTTTTGTTCAAATAAAAGATATAAGTATGTTATGCTCTTTTTATGTTGTTGCGTTTATTTGTATTATAAACATATAATTTGTATATATCAAAATATAGTATTTAGTGAGTTTAAAACTGTAATTTAAATTTAAAACTATTAAAAATATAATAAAATTTATAGAATTAATTAAATTATTGGATTAAAACACTAAATCTCATTTTAATTAATATTTAATAAATTTATTTTTTAAAAATTGTTAATACATTTAATACACATGTTTTATTACATTTAATTCTTTTAAAAAAATATCTAAATTATCTTTAAATTTCAGTTTACAATATTAAATTGCTGTTAAACAATAGTTTAATCTTTATCAAATTAATTAATTATTGTTATTATTTATTTTTATAAACTGAATTAAATACATGTAAATATATAAAACATTTGAATGTTTATATCGTAAAATTACAATTCAAATAGAAATACAAATTTAAAATACAAATTTAAAATACAAATATCACAATTATATTTATAGTTTATAAATTATTCAAAACAGTTTTAATTTATACAGGGTCAGTCACGGGCGAGAGTCCACTCCTTGAATTGAAACTTTGCTACAAACTTAAAAAAAATTGAGTAAATAATAAAGTATATACTGCAAACTCTATGACTTTAACCCTAAAAAACAACATACACACAGTGTATAATCAGTGCAACCATAAAGCAATGCAGCAAAGTTTCAATTAAAGTAGTGAACTCTCTGCCGTGAATGACCCTGTATTTATCAGTTTTAACCTCGTTTTGATTTGGATGAGGATGAGCTTGCTCGATTCATATATGATTTAACTCGCTCAATTATATTTGGCTTTTTGTTAATTGGTGAATTATTAGTTCCATTGTTATTATTACCGTGGTTGCCATGACCACCATGACCACCATGTCCGCCACCACCACCCCCTCCATGTCCACCATGTCCACCATGACCGTAGTGACCGTAATGGCCTTTATATACACGATAACACCCTAGTTAAATAAAATTAAATATTTAATATATAAAATATATTTATTTAATGAATATTCAAACTATTACCTAGCGCATCATTGACATAATATAAATTTAACATTAAAATAAACAACCATGTTATTAACATACTGAATTTTAAAAAATATTTTTAATTATATCTTTAAAAATATGTATAAAATTAAAATTAATTAATTAAATTATTTTTAATTTATGTTACTATAATATAATTTTAAAATTTTCAATTACCGTTTATTTATTTTACCATGTTTGTTTTATTTTTACTTTTAAAAACATCTTATACAAATTAAAAATTAATTTGGAAATTTACAAATTACAAATATATAAACAAATTAATTTATTTGCTATTTACCCAGTTGATTATTAACAAATTTATTTATTAATTAATTTTTTGCTGTTTAATCAAATTAGTCATATGAAACCATTTGTAAACTAATTATATTAGCAATATTTGCTAAAATAAAATATTATTTTTAGCTTGTTAATATTTGATACACATTTTATTTAATTTTAATTATAAATTAATCTGTTATATTTAACATAATTTAATTTATAATAATTTACTTATTGTTTTAAAAAAGTAGATAATAATAATTAATGTTGACGGTTTACAATTAATAAATGTAAATAAATAACATTATTAGATGCAGCAGTTATATAAATAATTTTCAAAATTAAATGCAATATTTATAATTTATAATTATAATTTATTCATATATTAAATACATAATATAAATTAAACAATTATTTTTAAAATTAATAATTTTAAATATTTTAAAAGTGTTATATAATTATAAGATTAAACATTTTTATTGTGTCTCGGTACTATTATTGTGATGGCGAGCTTTACCATGACGTTCAGTAAGGTGTTTACCTGGCTCACCCGTTTTGCATGACGGGGTAGTTGTGCTGGTAGGCGATACAGTTGTCTCGATTGCTAATTTTTAAAAAATTAAGTTAATTTAATAATTAATTAATTATGAAATAAATGTTAAAATTGATATATAAATAATTACCAATACAAGTGACACTAATAAGCACAAAAACTATAATTAATGTCTTGGTTAGCATGTTTTAATATTTTATAAAACTTAACTTGTTACTACTAAATTTTAAACTGTAACTATGATTTAAAATATAATTTAATTTATAACTTTAATTAGTTTATTATACTTAATGGGACGGAATATCATCAGTTTAATAGTTTAATAAATAATTTTATTGATCTAGCTTGCTATAACAAACTAATTAATTGTTATAAAATAACTTTAATTACTATTTTTAAACAATTAAATATATTTAAAACAATAACTTGTTTGCAAATTTAATTATAATATTATGTTTGAACAAGTGTTACAAATTAAAAATTAATTTACAAAAACCAGCTAATTAGTATTTGTGTTTTATTAAATATAACAATTAAATAGTTATAAAACAAAAATTAATTTTAACAAATTAAAAATTAATAGTTTTCAATTAATAATTTTCTTAAATTTTAATTATTTAATATTTAATTTATGTTATTATTTGACTATAATGCTTAATATTATTAACTTTTATTTATTAATACTAAATATAACTTTATTAAAAACAAAAATAATAATTAACAATATTTATTGAAATTTATTTATAACATTTTAAATTTACTAACAAAAATATATAATTTAATTTAAACTGGTTCAAAATTTAACTAGTTAGGACCCGGAGTGCTAGCTATTTTGGTATGTTTGGCTTTACCCTGCTTATCACCATGTTTATGATGACCTTTGCCCTGACTTTTGCCACCTTTGCCACTGGCAGGTGGGCCCGCAGTACCCGTCTCATCGGCATTAGCGTCCACTTTAATTTCAAACAAAAAAAATTATAAATTATAATTACAAGTTATAAATATAAATCAATTTAATTAATTACCAAAAGTGGCTATAATCATCACAACAAACAAAGCTACCAAGATCTTTGAATTCATTATAATTAAATACGGCTTATTAATAATTATTAAAATTTTTATAATGTTAATATAAAATCATTTATCAAAAGTATTTATACAATTTTTATTTCATACAAAATTTATTTAGCTGGTTACAATCAAATGAATAAATTTTTTCTATTGATTTTTAAAACATTTGTGTTGCAAGAACAATTAAAAAATTTATATTATCTTTTATATTTAAATAAATAATTTCGTAATCAATTTGTACTTTTTATGTAATGTACTTGTTAGTTTAAATCACATTTAAAAATTGTTTGTTAAACTAATAAAATTTATTATACATTAATTTTTATTATAACTTATAATTAAATTTAAATCACTCGGTTGATGCAGTTGTTTGACCATGCTTATTATGACCACCACCACCACCATGATGACTGCCACCATGTTTACCGTTACCACTACCACCTTCTTGGTTTTTATGATGACCTTTACCTTGATGGTCTTTATCTTGATGATCTTTATTGTGATGTCCTTTATTGTGATGTTCTTTACTTTGCTGACCTTCACCTTGTTGATTTTTACCCTGATGATTTTTAGTTCCATGACGGCCACCCCCACCACTTCCATGACCACCACCACCATCTCCATGACTACTACCACCCTCTCCATGGCTACCACCACCCCCTCCATGACTACCACCCCCTTTATGACTACCTTTACCCGCATGACTATTACCGGGGTTACCCGTAGTGGCGGTACTATCGGACGCCATTACTAAACATTATTAAAAAACAAAATTATATATAAATTTATTATCAAGATAATTAATTAATTTTAATTACCAAGCGTGATAGTGAATATTACAATTAAACAAACTACACATAGTACATTTTTGTGCATGTTGAAAACTGAATAAGTATTTAATTTTTATTGTTTAATTTAAACTTTTAATTAAATAATTTAGTTTGAAAAAGTATAGCTTGACAATCTAGCTTTTATAGAAATTTAATTTAACATAGTTATTTATTGGTACAGCTTGTTTAAGTAATTTTAATTAATCAAAATACTTAATTAATTAAAATTGTTACTTTATAACTAGTTATTTGTATTTTGTAATAATTAGTTGTAATGGCAAATATAATAATTATAATATAACTATTAACATTAATACAAAATAGTAATAAAAACAATTAAAATTAAATTATTTGTTTTTATTTTTTTAAAAACTGTAAAACTATTTCAACTAATTATTTAATATACCATATGTACAAATGTTTTATAATTTATTATAAGTGGCCCATAGGCATGCCATAGATGTTTAGCCAGCTAAACTTTAATTAGTTAGTCGGCTAATTACCCAGTTGTTTCCGGCAAATAATAATTATGACCCGGTTAAATGACTGTAAAACACCGATGTATTGCTGTTACTTTGAGTGCAGACTTTACATTGGTTAATTAAGTCAATATGAAATGGTTTACCTATAACGTATATGACTTTAAATAACAAAATCATCTATGGTTGCTATAGCATGGCCACATTTTTTTTAATAATTAAAATATTTTATACTAAAATAATTGAAATTATAATTAATAATAAAATAATTTATTATAATGAAATGTTAATATAAAAATTTAATTAAAACTTATTTATGAATAAACATTAAAAATAAATAAATTTTATAAACAGTAAGACAAATGTTTTGATTTATTTAGTTAATGAAGATTACAAATAAATTTATTAAAATTTAGGTTTATTATATTTATAATAAAACATGTGCCTGGTGGCCGGATAATTTGTAAAAAAAATAAATATTATGATTGCAAGCATAATCATTTACATTTTTGTAAATTGTATTAATTATTTAATAAAATATTCAATTTACTAACTTTTAATTTATTTTATCATGTTTATGAGTTTTAGTTTACAAAATATTTGTAACATTTTGAATCTTGGATATTTTCTACCATATATTATTGTGCGAAGGTATTTAATAACAAGTAAGTGAAGAAAATATAATTTGTTATTTATAATTAGATTGAAAATACTTATAAAAATATATTCATTAATAAGATAAATAAATTATAATTTAATTTAAATATAACTTTACAAAAAAATATAATAACCCATTAAATAAATGAAATATATTTTCAAAACTGTAAAATTTTGTTTTATTTTCAATTAATAAAATAAAATCCTTATACAACAACCTAAAGCCATGCAATCTTGCTTTCATAGAAATTTAAAGAACATGGTTATTTATTGATACAGCTTGTTTAATTAATTTTAATTACTCAAAATACTTAATTAATCAAATTGTTACATAATAATGATTTATTTGTATTTTGTAATAATTGCGTAAAATAGCAAATATAATAATTATTATTTAATTATTTACCATATTACAATAAAATTATAGTAATTAATTTAATTTAATTTAAAAAATAAAACTATTTTAATTAATTAATTTATAACATTTGTATAAATATTTCAAAATTTATTTCAAGTGGCCCATAGGCATGCTACAAATGTTTAGCCAACCAAATTTTATTTAGTCTATAAGTCTTTAATTAATCTATAAATATATAACTTAATTAACTAAAATAACAAAATTATTTATGGTTGCTATAGCAAGGTCACAATTTTTTCAAATAGACATTAATTTATTAAGTTAAATAAAAATAATTTTAAAATTTAAATTAATTATAAAATAATTTTAATTAAAAATTATAGTTAAAACTATATATGTTTATAATTATAAATTTAAATAGAAATCAAAATATTGATATAAATGCAATTTATTTCAAAATTTATATTCAAAACAAATAAATTTTATAAACTGTAATTAAAATGTTTTGGTTTAATTAGTTAGTATATGACTAGAAAAAATTTACATATTTATTAAATGGTCCTGAACAATCATAGGTGTTAAAATAAAATTTATTATCATGATAATAAAATGTATCTGATTGTGTCTGGTGGGGCAGACTATGGTGTAATAAAAGTAAAGCTTATGATTTCAAGCATGATCATTTACTTTTATTTATTGTTGTAATTATTTTTTTTAAATATTTAATTAACTAACTTTTATTTTAATTAGTATTAATATTAATGGGTTATTATTATAAATAAAGTTTAAAAAAAGTTTTTTTTTTGTAAAATAAATTAAATATTTTACATAAATTTTTTAAATAATTGTTTTTGATAAAATATCTTGGATTACATATTTTGTATATAAAATAAGCTTTACTAAAAATTATTGTTTAAACATGATGTTTTATAATTATAAATTAATATATAATTTTAATCAATCAAAAGAAATTAATTTATAAATTTACATTTCACATTTTATTTATAATTTTTTAAAAATAAACTGTAATAAAAATGTTTTGATTTAATTAAGTACTATAGTGCTCAAATAAATTTACTTATTTTGTAAATGGTCCGGAACAATCATAGGTATTAAAATCTAGGTTTATTGTATTGGCAGAGCCTTGTGGCATAAGTTGTAAAATATAATAAATCTTATGATTGCAATCATGTCCATTTACTTTTTTATAATTTGTATTAATTATTTAGAAAAATATTTAATTTACTAACATTTAATTTATTTTATCATGTTTATGAATTTTAGTTTGCAAAATATTTGTATCTTTTATCAAATAATATTTTTTGGATTGTTTATATATTAGACACTTTAAGCCAAGCATTTATTAACAAGCAAGTAAAAAAATATCTTGTTATTTAAAATAGTTTTAAAAATAATACTTCTTAAAAATATATTATATATTAATAATTTATATATAACTTTACAAAAAAAATTAATAAAAAATTAAATAAATAAAATATTATATTTTCAAAACTGTAAAATTTTGTTTTGTTTTCAATTAATATAATAAAATCCTTATACAACAACCTAAAGCCATGCAATCTTGCTTTTATAGAAATTAAAAAAAACATGGTTATTTATTAATACAGCTTGTTTAATTAATTTTAATTACTCAAAATATTTAATTAATCAACTTGTTACATAATAATGATTTATTTGTATTTTGTAATAATTGCATAAAATAGCAAATATAATAATTATTATTTAATTATTTACCATATTACAATAAAATTATAGTAATTAATTAAATTTAATTAAAAAATAAAACTATTAAACTATTTCAATTAATTAATTTATAACATTTGTATAAATATTTCACAATTTATTTTAAGTGGCCCATAGACATGCTATAGATGTTTAGCCAGCTAAATTTTAATTAGTTTATAAGTCTTTAATTAATTCATAAATCTATAACTCAATTAACATTAAATAACAAAATTATCTATGGTTGCTGTACCGTGGTCATAATTGTTTTAAATAACAAGATAAATATTAAGTTTAATAAATAAAATTTTGAAAAATTAAATTATATATAAAATAAGTGTTACTAAAAATTTTAATCTTAAAATATTTAAATTTTAATAAAGATTTAGTTAAAACATATTTATTTATAATTTAAAATTAACACAAAAATTAAATTATTCAATTAAATGCAATTTATTCAAAAATTTACATTGAAAATGAATAAATTTTATAAACTGTAATTAAAATGTTTTGATTTAATCAGTTAGTATATGACTAAAACAAATTTAATTATTTATTAAATGGTCCAGAACAGTCATAGGTAGTAAAATAAAATTTATTATCATGATAATAAAA
>JAQIWK010001449.1:0-10466 GCA_034695265.1 Dissorhina ornata
AAATATCAATTTTTTTATTATTATAATAATCTATAAACAAAATTATTATTGACTTTTTTAGTCAAATATTTTATATATATTTTATTTAATAAATATTTTAATAATAAATATATTTTATTCCCCTTTTTATTCATTGCATATTTAAGGCACTGTTATGTACACAACAATACCTTATGAAAGGACTTGTCATTTGAATGCAATATAAAAATTTATATAAAAATAAAAAATTGCTTTTTTGTCATATTTTTCATATGAATATACGGATAAAGAGACAAATAATATATTTATAGTTGTATTTATAATGATGAAACTTTTATATTCAATATGTTTCTGATTATCTCCACAAATACCAAAAATAACAATTTATAAATCACATATACAGTTAGATATTTGGTAATAATTTGTATTTTAATTATAATATATAAATTACTATTAACTTTTTATATAATAAAACTTTTAATCTGTGGCTCTCCTCTCTCTCTCTCTCTCTCTCTCTCTCTCTCTCTCTCTAAATATAATAATATGCAACAAATTGTATCATATTTGAATAGATATTAATTTGTATTTATATACAACTAACTAACAAAATAAGTAAAATTAGCTTTCTACTTTTTATTTTGTATACAATAAAATTAAATTCATTGAATATTAAATAACATATAAAAAATATTTCTATAAAAACTTTAAAAATTTTAAATATTAATAATATTATTATTATTATTTTGATTACATACAGGATATTATTTGTTAAATCTATACAATCAATATATTAGTACATATTTTTTACATTGTTAAGTTTACAATGTATTTAATGATATAAAAACAGTTTTTACTGACACTAATCACTTAATTACAAAATACATACCACATCTACCAACAATAATAGGACGAGTAAACTATTGTCATGAGATATTTTTTTTGTCATATATTTTTTATGTTATGAAATATTCATTGAATTAATATATTAATATATGGTTTGGTGAAAATAAAATCATATTCATAAATATCAGTGATAAATTACAAATCAAAAACAGACTCCCTGGCCATTTATTGCGATTGCACCCGGCATATAGCACCATACAATTCACACCCTTTTTCAATTTGCAAGCACCCATAGTTTGCAGCCTTTTTTTTTGAATATATATATATAATATATTTTATTACAAAACCATCATTTGTCACATGAGTTTTTAAGTCACAAATTGTTTGCTTATATATTATTTTGTTATATACATATATTTAATAACTATTATATAACAATAACTATTTATATTTTATTGAAATATATTAATATATACATATATTGAATGAGCTAAACACAAAACGGTTGTTTCATTGAGTCTCAATTTTTAAACACATATTTTTATATATTTTTTAAATAGCTTTTAAAAATATGCGCAGAGATCCACAAAATATTTATTATAAAAAAATAATATTTTCAGTAAAAATATTCAAACTATTATTATATAATATTTTGCAAATGAAAAAAGTCATAACAATTCAAACTTATTTTGCAAACTTTTTAACTTTTATTTGTGAATTACATATTGTGTTTGAAGCAAAATAAATTTAAAAACGTATAATTTAAACTATTGATATTATTAACAAATTACTAACTTCAAAATTTATTATAATAATTTATACAATTAAACTTTATTTGTTATAAATTTGTCAATATTTTTAAACAATATCTTTTAAAATTTAATTGAAATTAAATTTGTGTTTAAATATTTGTAATTAATTAATTTTGGTAAGCATATATTGTAAAATTTTCATTCACCTTTCTGGACCTTTAATTAATTTATCTAGCAACTTAAACCTAATAGCTTGATACGCTTGAAATTAGTTAGATATATAGATAGTGATAGTATGGCTAATAGATAATGATAATGATAATTAAAAGAATAGCCAAACCGTGCAATACCTACTGCACTGTTGTTTATTTATCAAACATTTTTAAATCACAAAACATTTGTAGCGTAAAAATCGCCACCTCTTTGACGTGAATCTCTCTCTTTGTTGTGTATTACATACCAAGTTTTTGCACCACTTTTTTTTGGTTATTTTCTTGTGTTTATCCCATTAACAGTAGTGAACACAAAGTTTTTTCAAAGTGAATGAGAGAGAGAGAGAGAGACTGTTTTTAAAGGGAAGAGACAATCAAATAGTTCGCCAATCATTTGTTGTTTTCAATCCCTTTAGTTTTTTTAAACATATTTTGAAGCAAGGCAAATTTTTTCTCTTAGTTGGGTTTTACTGGTAGTAATATATTTTCAGACAATAAATATAAAAAATTTTACTTTATTTTAAAGACACGCTTTGATTAACTTATGTTTTTTATTTGTATTTGTGTTGCAATTGATTTGTTAGCGTTTAGTGTTTGAGAGATGCTCTGAGAGAGAGTGTGTGAGTGCTTTGTATTGCTTTAAAAGAAAAACATTTTAACACAAAAAAAATTACAAACTTTTTTCTTGTTGTGATTTTATATATATACACAAAAACTTTATATTATTGGTGATATATATATAGTATAGTACTAACTTTTCCAAAGTATCAAGCAATAAGTAAAATAAAATACAATTTTTTATTTGTGTTGAAAGAAAAGAGATTTCAATAACTATTTTTATATTGATTTTTATTTAAAGAAAAGATTTCTAAAACAGTTATTCAAAAGTATTACTTATTATTTTTACAATATTATCATTATTATTATTATTATTAAGCCTTTCAAAGATTTTTGTCAAAATATTATTTATATTTATTTTCTAAATATTTATTTTTAAAATATTTATTAATAAACTAATTTATTTATTCACAGATTTGTTACTATACTCTTGCAAACATCACTCTACTAGTAATTCACTTATAACTGGATGTAATGACAACTAATTTTATCCAACAAGAAGAGATATAAATAATTTTTTATTTGTGTGAAATATATATATATATTGATATAAAAGTTATATATAAATTGTTGAAACAAATACGATATACAACACAACGAGTGATTGGCAAAACATCGCTCAAGATATTTGACAATAAGAGGGACACAAAGACATTGAACAAAGTGTTTGTTAGGGGGATCACCAGCTAATGGTTGTGGTGACCAATAGTTCGCCAAACAATTACCAATCGTCGGACATAACGACAATTGCATCGTCACTCGCACCACACGCCGGACACACAACACACTGGGACTGCATGCCCCTGGTCAGTTACCTTATATATATTATATTACACTTCATATACATGGTTTAGTTAGTTTCAAGTAATTTATTTAATTTGCTAGTACTTATTTAAGTTTGTTTAATTTTAAAATAAATTTTATAAATAACAAAAACAATATTTTTCAAAACTTAAATTAAAGATTATTAAAAATATGACAAAGCAAATTGTGCGCTAGGTATAAATTTTGCTATTTAAGTCATTTGCTAGTTTAAGCATAGTGAAGCTTTTTTGAATTAGCTAAACATAGTGCAAAATTGTATCCATAATTTATATAAGTTACAATGATGTTTAATTGATGTTTGATTGATGATGACCAGGATGAATTTCATCCATTTATCGAGGCGTTATTGCCTCACGTCAAGTCCTTTTCGTACACGTGGTTCAATCTTCAGGCGGCAAAACGCAAGTACTTTAAAAAACACGAAAAACGTATGACTATTGATGAGGAGCGCCGTTGCAAAGAGGAACTACAGGTAAACTAACTAACCATACAATTTGGCACTAATTTTGTTTAAACATTTGTTTCATAATATATATAATTACGGTAATTGTTGGTCAATTCAATTTAATTTAGTATACACAATAACTAGTATCTACATGATTATTATAGCATGATTTTAAGCATGATAATTAATTTATACATTTTATTTAAAAGTTTTTTATTTTAACAATTATATATTGACTAAATTTATCAAAGTCTGAATTAATTTTTTTTAAAATTATAATTCTTATATTTATATAGGTATATCTATAGTTTAATTTTGTTATTTGAAACATGGTACAATTTCTTTATTACTTGAACTATTTTCACTTTAGCATATATTTGAATCAATTTTTGTTTTACTTGGTAAAATTTAATTAAACACAAATATAATTTGACAGTTAATTTACATATAGATTGGTTGAACACAGCATTTATTAGTAACTTTATTGTGAGTAAACTGTATGTGAATATGTCTCACAATTGTATATCAATTTTTTTAATATTAAAATCTTTTGAAATGCAAAGTACAGGCAGAGACATAAGCCAACAAACCAGGGGTTCACTTTCAAAAGGGTTAGGCTTCAGGCTTTATGAGTTTTGTTTGTTACTAATTTATTTTACATTTATTTCTAAAAAATTAAAGCAATAAAATTTGACTATTTTTTAAATTGAACAAGTAGGCATTACTATTACATGACTTAATAATATTAAAACAATTGATAGACAATTGGGATACTTAATGACAATCATTCACACACACAGTTTGATAGCAATGAAGTTGCTAATAAATGCTATGTTTATCAATCTATTGTCGATTTACGATAGCCTAAACTTTTTTTTTATATTAGTAACTTTATTATGAATAAACTGTATGTGAAAAAAATGTCATTAAATCTCTCAATTTTCTATCACTTCTGAATCAAAATCTTTGTAGTATTTATGTGATCATAAAAATATTTATCGGGTTTTATTGTTTTAATAATTTTTTTAAAAAATTAAATAAACATACTGTTGTGGCTAACAAAACTCATAACCCAGACTGACGCCTAACCCTTTTGAAAGTTGGCCTCTGGTTTGTATTAATATGGGCCCTAAGTTATGCCTCTACTGTGCATTTCTATTGATTTTAATATTAAAACAATTGGGAGAATTAATTATTATTATAGTAACTAATTAAATTAGTTAAAACAGTAATATAATCATGGTATATAAACAAGAAAGAACTTTTACACTTTAAAAAACAATTCACAAACAAATTCCCATTTTTGGGATTTTTAATGTGAAAGTGAATGAGAAATTTTTAGATATTTTCACTTTGTGTATATAATTTTGAGCAAGCACATCCGCCTTTTCTACCTAGGTTTGATATTTAGATTATTGTATGGGAAGTATCTATGAGAGAAATAGTTAATATATATATATATTTTAAAAAGTTAGTGGCCGTACATCGCCGGGTGCTACAACTTATCTTGATATATTTTACATTTATGCATAATAACAATGAATTAAACATACAAATGTAGCTCAAAAATGCACACACAAAAAATCAATTACCGTAATTTTTACTGTATAAGACGCGCCCATAAAACCTAAACAAACTATAATTAATATACATTTGTTTCATAACTTTATTCTTTTTAAAATAATGAAGATTACTGTCATATATAACTTTCTAACTTAAATTTATATTATTATAATAAAATTCACTTTTTAACATGTATGAGACGCGTCATATACACTAGAAAATAGGGTAAATGTTTAGAGAGAGAGAGAGAGAGAGTTGAAAAATCAAGAGGAAGATACAGAATATTTTTTTAAAATTTTAAACAAAAAAGTAACAAATTTTAAAAACTTTTTGTTGATTACAAATATATATATATATATTGTTTAGAATGAAAGGCTGGAAGTGAAGCAGAAATGGGCGTCTCGTCTGTTGGGGAAACTGCGGAAAGACATCACTCAGGAGTGCAGAGAGGACTTCGTATTGGGAATCACAGGCAAGAAACGTGTCAATTGTGTGCTCAGTAATCCGGATCAAAAAGGCAAGATGAGACGAATTGATTGCCTTAGACAGGCCGATAAGGTACCTATACCTATATCTATACCTATACACACCCTCCCCCCCCACACACACACATGTCAAATATTATCATTATTATCTTGGACAAATATTTTTATTTTATGATTGGATTCTCTCTCTTTTTTTCAATCAAGCTAAAATTGTGTGTATCGTGAAGTTATTATGTTTTTTTTTGTATTTACAATTTTAAATAGTGTATAATTTTTTTTTTAAGTGCCAAGCTGTTTTTAGATTTTTTGCACACTAGCAAAACTTTATATATTGAAAGAAAAACTATCATTATGATACTTTTTTTTCTTCTTTTCTATCTGTACTTTTTTTTGTAAAATTCTTTCTATAAAATCAAATGAAAGTCTATTTTTGAGTAAATTTTTATTTTAATATTTTTTATAATATTTTAAACATGTTTTTCAAATTATTTTTTAAAATAAAATATTAGTTTTTTTATAGTAAATAATAAAAAAATTTTGTTAAATGCAGTGAATAGTTATTTTTGTAGTTTAGAGACGAGTGAGTAGTTCAGAGACGGATAGAGAAATAAAAAGAAAGATAGAAAGAAAGAAAGAGAGAGAGAGAGAGAGAGAGAGGGGGGGAAATAAATTTATTTTCACTTTTAAAAAATATTTTATAATACAAATGTAATATATTTCAAACAAACAAAATAAAATTTTAAAAATTTAAAATACATTTTTAGTGATTAAATTACAACTTTATGCGATTTAACGTTTAAAAATACATTTCTCCAAAATACATCTTTAAAATATGACTTATGTTAAAAGATATTATCTATTTTTGTTTATATATGGTGTCACCACTATAAACTACCATGGATGATGATCACCATAAATAGGTCTGGCGTTTGGACTTAGTTATGGTTATATTATTCAAAGCCATACCACTCGAGTCGACTGATGGCGAGCGCTTAGAAAAGTCCATTGAATGTCTACACCCGAGCCTATGTGTGAATCCCTATCACATTAACGTATCCGTACGGGAACTGGACCTATATCTGGCTAACTTTATTTTCAGTCACGGTATGCGGCATTACATTTAGTTTTTAAATATAACTTATATATAATACCAAAAAAAATATTATGATTTAATCTTTGGGCTTAATTAATACATTTACGGTGTTGTGTAGTAGAGTGGTTAAATATAGCAAGATCATTACAATAATGTTTTTATATATTGCATAAACTATCTAGTGAAATTATATAACTAAATTGCTAGATAGTTAGTTATAGTTTATTTGATTTTACATTTAGTTACAAAACATAGAATAATTATTAAATATAAATGAATTTTTTATTTTTATTTTTAAAAGTAATAACTACAAAACATATTTAATTTTAATATAGAAAGATTTATTGAAATAACCTCACTTCTAATTAGTTACTTGGTCACATGTTTTAATTATAATTAAATTTTAAAGCTAAACACATCCTTAGGCTCATACTATTAATGACAATTATAAATAGAAAATAATTTAAATTTATAAAAATTTAAATAAAAAAGCAAAATTACCTTGGCTTTCAAATGACACCAATAATACCTTTTTTAATTAATAAATTATTTAATTAATTAAAATTTACATTTAAAATTCAAAAAAAAAATTTATTGTGTATTGAACTCGTCATTAGTCTTATTAACTTTAAGCAGTAGTTTATAAACTATTTTTAAAGAGAAAGTCATCTCTTGTTTTAAAACATAGAAAGATAGATAGAAAGAAAGTAAGTGAGTGAGTGAGTGAGTGAGAGAGAGAGAGAGAGAGAGAAAGAGAGATTTGTATTTGAAAATAAAATATAATTAAATGACTTTAACATCACAAAAGATCTTATTTAAAAAATAGTCTAAATTTATATTTACATCACATGTATGAACCGTATGTATCATACAGTGTATGTGTTGTATAATGTGAAGGGTAGGACACCATAAGCACATGCGTTTTGTGTTTCAAATAAAATTTTTAAAAAAGTTTCTTATCTTTTTTATTTCTGTGAACATACTTTTAATGACTTTTGACAATAAATATCTTTAAGAATATAAAAAATATATTTTTTGCATGTTTTGCTTTAAACCGTCTTATTTATAACTTAACGCATAAATAAATTATGTTATTATGTATTTAAATATTTGTTTTTATATTATATTATCGCTATTTTATGTGTGCTTTTGTTTTAAAAATATTTTCATACTCTCTCTCTCTCTCTCTCTCTCTCTCTCTCTCTTTCTCTAAATTCACATTAAATACTGTTTTAAGAGAATATTCTTACTATTCTGTAAAGTCATGACATTTTTAAGCATAAATTATATCTATCTTTAAAAAACAATTAAATAAATATTAAATAAATAGTTTTCAACTTATAATTATAAATATGATATTTAAGAAATACATATAAATAATAATAATAAGCCGGGCAATATAGGAGCATTTAAAGTACAATATTCAAAACAATAATTTGAACATATCACTAGCAATCAATATGTTTATATTATACAAAATAATAGAAAATTATATATTTTTTATTAAATAAAAAATATTAAAATTCATTTTATTGTATCATATGTTTAGACCATTTACGAGGCATTCACGAGACATGTGATAATGAGAGTGAGGATGATATGAATGTAAATTTATCGAGACATCGAGATACCAATAATACACTGTTAGCCACCGGGGTTTTCACTTCAGCCGAGCTCTACCGGCTTTCTAAAGGTATGGCAAAACACCATTAGTTTAGTATACCTTTTAGTTTCAATCAATTCAATCAACAAAAACACAAATTAATTTTTAATTTCCACTTGGTTCAAATAGTTCAAAATTAATTAATAGGAAACAGTTTATATATATATGAAAACCCCATACAAAACATTTCAAATTACACATATTTTTCAAAACTTTTTTTTATATCAATATTCTACTATTGCTTTAGATTTATTTTTACATATAAAATTGTCACCATGGTACAAATTTATTAACTATATTATAATTTTAAATTTATTTGTGAATGACTGGACAGCATCTATAATACAACCGCAATCACCAGGACTTCCACATGTGATAAAACTGGAGCCAAACGCCGGTTCCTATTATTGCAATAACTACTCGCCGGACGACCCGAACGATACGTTAGCCGTTTCCATACCGGTGTCAACGCTGTCATTGTCGGGCGCCGGCAACGCCCCAATCATGACCAATGCCGGTCATAACACCCACTTAACCATCTGCCACACGGCGTCCACGTCTAGTCCCGGCAGCGATGGCCAGCACCAGCACCCGCACCACAATACTAACAAACGTCAGCGTAGGCTCACTTCAATTGTCGACGATAACGACGGTTCCGGTGCCGATCCCGACAAGACTACCAGTGATTTGCAATATTACGCTCAGTCGTGGCAAACGGCGGCCGACATGTCTGATCACTTGTCGGCCGCTTCGCACGTCTACATGTCGCCACACGTTAAGATCAAACAGGAGGTGCCCTTAGATCAACACTACCACTGCTCACAATCACCTAAACAATTATCCGACAAGTCTTTAAACGACTCACACCATAGAGAGGGTAGGAATCGCTATAACATTAACCATACTTTTAATTTACAATTAATTGTTTCAAAATATATTTCATTTGAATAGGTATTGCAAACCAATTAAAAGACTCTTATTTATCGCACTCACACTCACCGGTGATGTCAGTGACATCATCGTCGAGCGCTGGCCTACCTATTGGTCAGATATCATCGCAAAATGCTTACTATTCACTGCCGCCCGGCAAGTATCAAGAGAATGGCGACACATTGTCCGACTTTGTCAGCCTGGTCTGTCAAGAGGCTCAAAATAATGGTCAAGGACCTCAAGTGCGTCACCTACAAATAATAATCTTGATTATTTTAATTTAAATTGAACTAAATTGTTTTGTCTGGCATTAATAGGGTAACGATATGGAGCCAAACCGTAGCCCAAAATCAATGTCGAGTGCATCGCCTCACCACCAGCACCAGCCGTCACACCATTACTACAACACATCGATATCAATGCTGCCGCCGCCCCCGCCGGCGCCCATCGCCCGACCCGTTCCTATCATACGGTCGCCCATCGAGTCGTGTTCGCCCGAAATGGAGACCGAAAATATGCTTCTCATGAATGATATCTACGAGAGTCCCGCAGGTTTGGGCTCTATTTCGGGCGTTAGGGTCACGTCGTCCACAAACTATTCATTCAAAGAATTTCATTATTAATTAATTCAAACAAATTAATTAAATTTTAATTATAATTTTTAACAAAACAAAACAATTTAGTCTTACTACTTTAATTAAAAATTTAGTTTGAAAACTACAACAAAAAACAAATAAACCAACAAGCTCATTCATCGGATTAACGGACAATTAATAAACATAACTACTTTAATTACTTACTACCTATTGTTTTACTACTATTACTACTATATTACAATTTTAAATATGTTACTAGACATATACCAACACACACTTTACATACAATTTTTATTATTAGTTTGCGTTAGCTTGGTTTAAACATGATGATCTGTGTAAATGACCAGGCTCACACAAAATGTACATTTTTTTCTCTCTATCTCTCTCAAACACTATCACTCCCTCCATAAGTTTGTTAGCATTATATGTATTGAATCCTTACATTAGGTTTTGTGTGAGAAA
>JAQIWK010001450.1:0-10465 GCA_034695265.1 Dissorhina ornata
TCTCTCTCTCTCTCTCTCTCTCTCTCTCTCTCTCTTTCTTACGCATCAAAACATATAAATAAAAAATATATTAGCAATAAATCGGAAGATTCTGTAAATCATGTAAAAACTAAAAAAGTGAATAATGAGTGATAAATATATTTTAATATAATAAAAAAATAAATGTTGTTAAATTTAAAGCTCACTCACATCTTTCTCACTTTATCCCCTCTCATTCACTGTCAAACACATACATTACTAATACTGTATTGTGTTTTAATAAATGATAGCAAACAAAACAAAACAAAATAATATAACTACTAATACTGACGATTATGTAATGATTGAAATAATAGCAAACAAAACAAAAAATAAGAAATTTATTGTATAAATAATAATAATAAGAATAAAACTTTTTAATGAATAACTAATGAAAGAAATGGCTGTCAGTGAAGGGGTTGGGAAAGAAAGTAAAAGGAAAATAATAATGAAATAAAAGTCAATACTTTTTCTATCCATTAGTGTTTAGTAGGCTATAAAAACAGTCTTAAATTAAAAGTTAAGAACCAAAATAAAAATGTTATTAGTTTTTTGCAGTCAAAAGCGCTTTTTCAAAATGTTTCATTAGTTTGTCTTTTCGTATAACAAATTGTATGGTTGAGAGAGAGAGAGAGAGAGAGAGAGAGAGAGAGAGATGGAGAGAGTTTTGGCATTTCTAAAACAGTTGTTGTGAAATTAAATTGAAAGGTCTTTTAAGAAATACAATCCAATTCTTAAGATTAAAAAATATTTATAGATTTGAAAGCAAACAAATTTTTTTGGCTTAAATTTATGACTTATAAATCTATAACTTTTGTCTATGTATATAAAATATGTGCTTGTACACACTAAAACAAAAAGTATTTATTTAATTAAATTAAATATATATATATATTATTATTTTTGATGACAAAGTGCTGTATATAAGAGTTTGCACCCAGAAAATTCTTGACCATAAAACCATACAATAATAATAATCTGATTGCAAAACAATGACAGATATTAAAGAAAAATACTTGAAATAAATCAAATATTTTTTATGTGAGTGTATGTTGTATTGTATTTTCATTTTTGGTCTCAAAAACAAACCTTAAATATTGTCTATGAATTGCATTTCCCGTCAAACATAAAAAAAATAGTATAAAATATATTTATTTTTCAATATTTGATTTACGATTTAGAGAAAGTATAAAAAAGTATTTCTTAAGAATGTCAACAATTTTGTTGACCAAGGTATTTTTACAAATCAAGGTTTTTTTTAATATAAAAATAAATTAAAGCTATATTAAAAATTCTTGAGTAAAAATTAGGTTTCATTTTAATTATATTAATTATAAAAATATAATTTTCAAAAATATTTGTTTAAATATAATTGCATTCATTATAATTATATTTTTGTTGTATGATACTTTATTTAAAACTTTTTGCCGCAAGTTATAAGTTAATTAATGTTTACCTAAAATACTGTTATCTCTTGCTTTTGTTTTTTTATGAAAAAACATATGATTAGAGAGACTTTGTATTTAATCCTATTATTATTGAGAATTAAATTTAAAACTTAATTAATAAGTCTTTTTATATATTTTATATTCAAACTGTAAGCCGATATATAATTATATTTAAAATAAAACACTATATTTTGAAATTTATTAGTTTATTAAATACTAATTTAAAATTTATTTTTTTAATTTAATGTCAAAATAGTATTTAATTGTAAAATGTTTTAAAATATTGTATATTTCATAGAAATATACAATAGAAAAATTAAATTTTTGTAATATGATTGACTAATAATAGTTATATTTTTAGTCAATACATAGTGTTGAATGTGTTAGATATTCAAACATAAAATTTAAATAAATTCATTAAATAATAAATGAAAAAATTTCTTTAATTAAATTTGTCATAAAATGTATATTTAATTATGTACAGTCTCGGAAAAAATTATTTTCATATGCTTGTTTATCTTATGATCACAAATTGGTGATTACAAGTCAATCCTATTTATATTTATTTAAAAATGTATTTCGAAATTTATATAATTTGCTTAAAACTTCAATAGATTTTTAAATTTATTTTGATTATAGCTCTTAAATTAAACTTGATGTAATTAAATATACAATTTTTATCCATAATTTATTAAACATATTAAATTTATTATTGTATTTAAAAATATAAACTATATAATTAAATATTTAATCAAAATTTTTAACTAGATTTTTCAACTAAATTTATACAGCAAAAAAAACAGATACAAACTATACCAGTTAGGGTTCAATTATCTATAATACCTATTATTATGATATTTTATAAACAGAAACGGTTTTTTTTTCATTCAATATTTTATATTTTTAAAAATATTTTCAATTATTTATCAGATAAAAAATGTGACAAAAATATCATTTTCATTGACAAAAAGATTAGACTTTATTTTTAAGCAAAAAATATCATTTTTTAAAAACTTATTTTTTTGTGAATAAATTTTATTTAATCATCAAATTTAAGTGCCGCTCGTCTATTGCTGTATTGAATCTCACAAGTGAATTGAATTTCAAGTCAATTTTTAAAATTTAACATAAAATTATATATATTTTTAACAAAAAATTACTGATAAAACAGATAATAAACTAAATTGAATTCACATCTTATTTTTTATTTAACCATAAAATTTCAATAATAACTTTATTTCATATTTGCAATATATTATGTATAATAAATAATAACCAAGTTAAATTGGTGAAAAATCATTAATAGGAGACACATTTTATTTTGTATTATTGAATAAATATATAATTTTAAGCAGGAAAAGCCAGGGTTAGAAATAAAATGTTAAACAGATTTATTTAATGCTAAAAGCGGTGATAAATTTTATATAATTTTTTTGCTCTAAAACCTCTCTCTCTCTCTCTCTCTCTCTCTCTATTTGCCGTTAAGTTTCTAAAGTCACACAAAAAACACATTATATAACATCAAAATAAAATTTATATTTTTGACACGACTTTCGCTATAAAAATGGGAACAAAATATTATATACGACTCGTTATAGTGATAGTGTTTTGTAGAAGAAGTAGTGATGTGACGAAGACTAGTCGGTGTTTAATATGATAAATGGTTGGACATAAATAAAGTGAGAAAAATGTTGTGTGCCTTAGAAATCTCTCTCTCGTTATTCAGCAGTGGTTTGTGTTATGTTATGTGTAACTATAGTATAAGAACCGACAGTAACGTATAGATATGAGGGATAGGAACCTGAATTTTTTAACAGTATATGCTATTCTTTAGCCCCTGTTCTAGAAAAAAGTAATCTTACAGAGACATAATTATCTGGATATTATATAAGATACATAAATAAAATAGTTTATACGCTATACTTATTCTCTCTCTCTCTCTCTCTCTCTCTCTCTCTCTCTCTCTCTCATCCATCTCACGCCTCGAATGATAGGTTAGAAATCAGGGAGTTTTGTGATGGGGTTTACACTAAATTTTGTGTGCATTATATGCGATCAAATGTGATCAATACATAGAAACCTAATATCTGAGTTAAGCCTAAGGGCTCTTCATTTATATTTTTATATATAAACCTAAAAAAGAATTTTTGGTTAAGAAATATGTAAGACGTCTACTACCCATAGCATACATCTCTCTCTCTCTCTCTCTCTCTCTCTCTCTCTCTCTCTCTCTCTCTCTCTCTCTCTCTTGTTTTTCATTAACAAAAAAGTTTACAATAGATTTCAGTGATCATCACCAGCAGTGCCAAGCAATGGGAACAGCTATTGGAGATCTCTCACTACAAACATTTAACATCTAAACACTCTTCTCATTGCAAACTCAGCCTTAATCAGCACTAAGAGAGAGAGAGAGAGAGAGAGAGAGAGAGAGAGAGAGAGAGTTGGAGGCAAAAAGTAAATGAGAGTTTCTAATTCGACTCTAATTTGTTTTTCTCACATCTAATTAACCTGAGGTTTGAAAATGTTTTGCTTTGCTTTAGCAAAAAAATAAAATAAAACTAAACTAAAAGAAATGAAACACTAAATGAGACAATTTGAATGAGTTTTATAGCCAGAAATATACATTAGTTGGAGCACTGGTTGGGAATCGACTAAATCACTACTGGATTCCTAATCTCATCAGCAAAAAACACAAAAATAAAATATTAGTGTCTCTTTTGAATTGGATATCTATCTCATTGAGTCTAAGTGTTTGCCTGAACTTTGCTTTTGACAAAAAAGTAGTTTTTTTTAAAGAAAAAATATAATTAAATTTTATTATATATTCAAAATAACAATAAAATTAGAAAATAATCTTTTTATTGAAAGACCTGTATACAGAATATATAAGTATTTATATATATATAATATATTCAATACAATACACAATAAACTAACATTTGATTAGAAATTATAAAAAACACTTATTATGTATTGAAACTTATTTTATTTATTTAAGAAATAAAATAATAATACAAAATAAAAATAATGAAAAGCGGATAAACTAACTGATTATGAAACTAACATGCATATGAAAAAAGATTCCTCAAATAATACTCAGATTGGTATCAATGTATTCATACAAATATATTCATTATGAAAAGATTAATTTAATACATTATTAGTAATATAATGTATTATTAGTATATATATATATATGTATGGATTGCAAACATAAATGTAAACTAAAGCTAAAAACGGCAAGAAATAAGAAAAATGTTAGTTATTATTGAATAATTTTTTTGTGTCTTTCCAGTTGTCTTATTATCTAACATATAGTTTAGTCAATAAAATAAATAAATGACTCAATGAATGCCAGCGAACAGAGGGTTTTCACTGTTGTTTTGTTGTCAAAAATCTATCTCTATATCTGTCTTCATATTATGAAAGCAATTGAGAGATAAATACTAAAAAATTATTTTAAAACTTAATCTTTTATTAAAATTATTTTATTTACCATTTGTTTGGACAATAAAAAGCAAACAAACATTTTTTCTCCCATTTATTTAGTATGGTCGTCAACTTTTTGGACGCATTTAAAACCAAAAATATTATTTTATGTATTAAACATGAAAACCATAAAACATGAGAGAAGGAGGGAGGGAGAGAGTAAGAGAAAGTTAAATAAAATAAAAAACATAATTTGCTGAATTAGCTTTCAATCACATTCTTGATAAACAATAAGTTTAACAAAATGTCAATTTATGTGTCCAATACTTTCATTTCAAACATTTATTTAATTTCAATATCCTTTATATATTTTACTTTATGTTTAGAGAGAGAGAGAGAGAGAGAGAGAGAGAGAGAGAGAGAGAGAGAGAGAGTTACAATACTTACAAACTTTTAGAGAAAATACATATAATTTTTTCTGTAGCTCTCAATCTCACTGTTTGTCTTCTTTTTAGTGGTAATAATGTGCTGTATTTTCCCATTATATTTGTGTTACGTTTTTATGAGCGCTTATAAGTAACAAAATGAGAGAAAAAATAAAATAAGTACAAAATCAGCACAAAATTTGTGAAATCAAATTAAAGTGAAAAACTGAATTCTCTTTCTAAACTCTCTCTCTCTCTCTCTCTCTCTCTCTCTCTCTCTCTCTCTTTAAACGTTAAATTTATTATTTTGTTATTTTGTTAAAAGTCTCTCTAAAATATTTAAGAATTAAGAGATTAGTTATGGTATTATTTTTGAAACTAAACACATATAGATAAAGACACAGACATATACACTGTGTTCACACAAATAATAATCATAAATTGGGACTCAAATAAATAAAAATATAAAAAAAACTTTTAATCCCATTTACTGTCAGCCGTACAAAACTGTTCACTATTACTTCATTTTGCGTTAAATCTCTCTCTCTTTCTTTCTTTCTTTCTTTCTCTTTCTATTTTTTATTTTTAAAACAATTTATTTGTTGTTAAAAATATTTTTTGATAATATTTATTGATTAAATGGATAAATACCTCACGTTTGTACGAGTAGTTTTAATAGCTCAACATCAGCAGCTCAATAATGACATAATTAACTTTAACAATTTCAATTTAATTTTAAAAAAATTTAAGTAAAAAGTTATAAATGCTTTTTATAAAATAAACCAGATATTTTAGTTTAATATCATTGCACTGTTTGTGAATGCAATAAATTATTAATAACAATATTGTTAAATATGTTTCATGAAAATCAATTATTACTTAAAAGTTATTAGAGAGAGAGAGAGAGAGATTTAAGGAAATATTGTATTGTCTTGTATAATGAGATAAGATATTGTATATTATATTTAAAAACTTAAAATAAGTTTATATTATATGTAAAAACAGATAACATATTAATGTTAGCGTGAGATACAAAACAACAACAACAAAAATATAAATTTAAAAAATCTAAAAACCACAAAACTTAATGTAGTGCATAATGCTAGTTTATTAATATTATGTTATATGATTAGCCTGGCAATGTTTGTTTATTATTTTTGAAAAATAAACTAATAAAATATTAAACTAGATTTATTTTAAAGTAACATAATTACAAAAATAAAAAGTTTTATATAAAGTTTTATATATTATACAGACATTTCATTTATTTCAATAAATAGTTTATTAGTTATTAAATGCAATGATTATATGAAAAAATAATAATGTATTGTATATTAAATTGTATCGCATATTAGTGTTCATTATAGACGATATAATGTATTGTATATTGTATTAAATAAAGTGTTGAGTCCTAATGATAACATAATTAATTGAGCAAAGTTTTGCATGACTAACCCAGGCAGTTTTACATGTGCTATAGTTGTTTTCTTATAATTTAATGTTTTGTAAAAAAAATTTTTAAACCGACAAAGATTATATTTTAAAAATATCTTATTTATTATGAAGTTGCTGTTGCTGTTATTATAACTTTATTTTTATATTATATTTAAATTAGTTAAATTTATATATATAAAAAATTTAATAAAAAATAGTTTATTTTTAAGTATGTATTATACAAATTATCAAAAGTTATCAGTTTGATGTTTTAGTAATTTTTCAAAAACATTTTCAAACAAGTAATTTACAACAAATATAAAAAATTAGTTTTTATTTTTATTTCTTACGAAAAATAGTGTAAAATATGTTTTATTTTGTGTTTAAAATATAATAAAGAAATTTTTAAAATTTCTTATCAATTATTTGATAATTTATTTGAGACATTCCTGAAGACATTCCCGACTTTTATTATATTAATATTTAAAAAATAAAATAAAAATTATATTCAAATAAAAATAAAAGTTTATGAAAAATCTCACAAATAGTTTAAGTATTATATATGTTTTTTATTCAACAACAACAAAAAACTTTGATTATAATATTAAAATTTTTATATATATTTAAATAATTGAATTATTTTTAACATTGTAATATACTTTTGAATTTTATTTATTTATATTTTGTTTAAAAATTTATTTATATTTGTCTATTAATTTTCATACAGTGTAGTTTAGCATTATATACCAACAAACCTAATAAATTTATATATAATATAATGTATATTTTATTAAAACACAAAAGTTATTTTAATGGAAAGGCAAATATTTTTACAAAAATATTTTTTGAAAAGTTAATGTAATAAAACATAAATAAAATTTTTATTATTGTTTACATTTCCCATCTCTAGCCTTGTTTATATATGTATACAACATTTGTGTTAATATATTAAAATGTATATAAAATGTTAATGCCACAAATTGGCAAAAATATTATTTTAATAAATAAAAATATAGTAATTTTAAATTTTATATATGTATTTATGTTCATAATATATACTTTCAAATACAAAACTATAGGTTAGAAGTCATAGAGTGTTTGGGTATAAAATGAATATCAAATAAAATAAATCCCACACTTGATGTCTGTGCCCAAACATAACTAGCAGTACTATTTTGAATAAAATATATTATATAAAACACGCAATATTTTTGCTATTTTACATATTTTTCACTAAAAATTTAGGACTAAAATCAAACCAAAAAGTTTATTAAATTATAAACCAAAAAATCGATTAAAACGCTAACAAAATTGTATTGACTTAATGCACACACAAAATATTTTTAATTAAAATCAATGTTTTTTTGTGCCGACAAATTTTTATGGTTTATATTATTATATGTAATATAAAAGTCACTGATATTATGGTGGAGTGAATGAAAAATATTTTGGTTTTGAAACGCGAGTAACACAAAAATTACTGACAAAAACTTTTTCAAATTTGATTTATAATAAACTAATCTAATTGTGAGCTCTTAGTTGTGAATTTTAATTAAAACAGTTTTGAAAAGCTAATTGAGACTAATTTAATGATAAAAGCAATACTACTTGAGATAAAGTTTATGTTAGTATTTGTTGGCAACCAATCGATCAGATTTGAGATCTCTTTACGCGCTTTCACTCTTTCCTCTGTCTTCTCTATCTGTTTCTCAATCTATCTCTTCAGTCAAACTCTAACACAATTCAGACAAAACTTAAGACTTATCTATCGGGTGCCCACCTTTCGCTCACTTTCTATACTTTTAGTTAACAATATCTCTCTCTCTCTCTCCCTCTCTCTCTCTCTCTCTCTCTCTCTCACTCACTCACTCACTCTCAGAATTATTTGAAAAAGCAGACAAAATATACTTTATATTTATATATTTGAAGCAAAATAAAAGTCAAATATATATATTTATATATATATAAAGAGAGAAAAGTTTGAAGTCTGATGTGAATAAAGAAAGAGAGAAAAAAAGAGAGTTAGACTTATATTCCCAATAGATTTGGTTTCTCTCGACTAACTCTCCAAAGTGGGTCTCAATTCAAGAATATTCTGTTTTCTATGCTATATATGTATGCATTTGTTCTAACCATTAAACCTCCAAAATGTTAGGCCCTTTTGGATGTCTGTACACTGTATGGTATACAGGCATTGATAGAGACATTGCCTATCAATTCGTACAAAAATATATTATATATTGTATTATTTGTGCCATTAATATAAAAATAGTTTTGCATCACTAATATATTTGTAGATTTTATTTTGTGAGTCCTGTAATAGACATATAAAACACTAACATTTTGAGGGAGAGAGAGAGAGAGTAAGGAGAAGGTCATAAAATATGATATTATATTTAGATATTTTATTTTATTAAACTTATTGTTAGGAAAAAACGGCTACTGAAGAAATATCGTTAGCTTTAAGTACCGATTTATATATTAAAGTTAACTCTAATAATATGAACTTGTTTCTCCAAGTCTCTCTCTCTCTCTCTCTCTCTCTCTCTCTCTCTCTCCCCGTTTCAATAATAAAGTGTCACAAAAAGAGAAATAAGTATGAAATAGATGTCTCACTTTTTCTCATTGTTTTAATGGCCAATATTCCTCCATATCTTTGTATAATGCCTTTCCATACATTCCCATTCATGTACTCTATTGTAACTCTTATTCTTTTATATGTTTTTTGTATTCTCTCTCTTTCTTTCTTTCTACGTTAATATCAAACTTATATTTTACAGAAATAGTATATTTGTTTCAATCCACTGCTCGCCGCACATAAAACAGCAAACATGAACTACAGCATTACCAGCACCAGTAAATTTAGCCTGGCCTATTGGCCATTTGTATTAAATTATTTTATGCTCTGTTTGCTTATACTGTATTACTAACAATCACTTTTTTTTATAAAATTGAATTGTTTAGTTAAATCTTTTTTTTTTGTTTTGTTCTTTGATGCAAAATATATAATAAAAAGTATACATATATTACAACTTATTTAAATTTAGAATTATTTCTAACTTTTCTTTAATAAAATATGTATTTTTCTATTTTTCAATATTTTATTTTTATTCAAACTTTTACTATATTTGTATTGGATGTTTGTTTTTGTCATTTTTAAGTATGAGTTGCAATGTATTGATAAAAAAGTAAATCCTGAAAAAACAATATTTATATAAAAATATATTATTTTATACTTGGATTTGTACTTTTTTCATTTATTTGGATGTCATATACATGTATATAAACTTTGCAAATATAAATGGTGTGTATGTGTCTCAACATATATTATCTGTATTATGTTTTGGCAGATAAACAAAATAATAATAAAAACACGGCTAAAAACCTTAAATTCAAAAGTGCTGTAAAAATATTGGAAACGAGTTATTGGAAGAGAGAGAGAGAGAGAGAGAGAGAGAGAGAGAGAGAGAGAGAGTATTAGCTTTTGTATAAAAGGAGTTATCAAAATAAAACGTTGAATTGCTTGGAAACAGAGTCACCCGATTGATTGGCAAAGACTTAGGTATGTAGTGATGCAGTCAAGAGAGAGAAAGAGAAAAAAATCTGTGAGAATGAAGATAATAAGGCGACGATTGGTAATGAATGAGAACCATCAGTATATGAGAGAGAGAGAGAGAGAGAGAGAGAGAGAGAGAGAGAGAGAGAGAGAGA
>JAQIWK010001451.1:0-10458 GCA_034695265.1 Dissorhina ornata
TAAACACAATCGCATCCATAAATTTGGGTCCATTTGACTTTAATTGTAAATTGGTTAACTTCATAAATGGCCATATTAATAGGTTACGAAGTTCAGGACAATTATCACATATAGATTTAAATATGCGATTAACAAGTGGTTGATATTCATCTGTAAATTCAATTTTGTATAGCATTCGGATCTCTAGTGATTTCAATTGGTGTCCGTATTGTGACAAAAACGTCTCCATTGAATGCACCTGAGGTTCGGACAGTAACCACACTTCTGTATCAAGTTTTGTCAATGTATTGGGAATAGTGGTCAATACGAGTGTGTCATTAATTGGTTCGTTCAGAAGTTGCAATATAATTATCTGATTGTGCGGTTGGTCTAAAATTTGAGTATTTTCAATATCCATATTCATTTGTACGTACGACGATTGCACCCAAAACTCTTGCAGCGCCGTCAACCGATGAAAATTGTTTAATACTTGTCGATAGTTGTCGGCCAATATATCTTGAAGAGTCAATTGTGTGATACGTGCGCTCAACTGTTCTGTCCATTTATCAAACGGCGGAATCTCTAGCGATTCCAATGAAAGATTAGATAACTTTGGACACCATTTCAGAATTGTGTCAATTGTGGGCCAATCGATGATCACTTTCTTCAGACGCAGAACACGTATTGACGAACACTTCTGGAAAATCGTATCCAACATCACTCCACGGGCTGTCATATCATACGAGTATTTGATATTTTTGTGCCACAAATCACTACTCGTAACCTCTTTTCTTCGGATAACTGTTTTAGTGATATCTTCGTCTTCAGGCTCTTCATCGGTCAGACCAACGCTGAGCTGAGTTTTACTTTGAAGTACTTTACGGACGCAATCGCCCATCTGTTGAGATACCTTCTCAAACCTAACCAACTCTCTAATACTCATTGGTTTCAATATGAGTCCTAAAAGATCATTGTTTAGCACTTGATGTGACATATTTTGATGATTTCAATCAATTTCTGATAACTTGAAAACAATTTATTTTTTAAAAACTTTTTTCTTCGTTACAAGAAGTTGTTGTTTAGTTCAATGAGAATTTATTCAGTTTTTAAAATTAATAACTTGATTAATTATTCTTAGCATTTTCTTTTAGCATTTGCTAACAATACCTATAATACATAGTAATTACACATTAATTTAAACATTATATTAATAATATAATTATTATATTATATTATCATAATTAAATAATTTTATTAAACTTGTAAACAATTAAGCTTTAATTTTCTGAAATATGAATTTGTAATGTATTATAAAAATATAATATATTTTTTTAATTAAATTTTGTTTTACACAAAAAACATTAATTAAATAAAAACAATTTTGTTATTAAGTAAAATATAAATACAATGTATTGTAGCTTCAGTTTGAAGTTTGCAATTCATTTAAATGATTTTCTTTATTAATGATCTCAACTACCGATTCCTCGTATTTTTCATTTAAATCTTTTAATAACTGATTAAATTGTTTCAACGATTTCTTTAAGCAATTAATTTGTTGAATAATATTGGATACATCTACACCTGATTTATTATCACTTTTGACTAATAACTTAATTTTATCAAACCATTCCGTCCGGGTATTAATGAGCGACAAATTTTGTCCGATTAATGATGTTTTGATAACTTTTGAAGCGTTTAGTATATAATTAATGTCATAATTAGCACAAAAGTCTTGACATAATGTTGGGACAAGAATTGTTTGATCAGTGGTCTCTATCTGTGCCAATGTATCGGCAATAACTCCCAGCAACGAGTCATCATTTTCAGCTCTTTCTGTCACAAAATTAACACTTTTTGTTTCGCCGCTAAACATATTTGTATGACTAAACATTATGCATCAATTCATATTATTTCCTTATTATATTTATACATTTATTAATAATTTATTTAAAATTAATAAATATTTTTTCATATAAATAATGTTTAATATTCTGTAATAGCAGCCCATCTGTTATCCGACAAACAATTACATGTAATTTTAATTGGAAAAACATATTGAGTTTAGAAATATAAAAAAAAACTTTTTTATATTACATTTATATTTTAAATATAAGATTAATTGAAATATCATTCAATAAATACGGTTTAAGTATTGAAAATTTATATATAAAAATACTGTTCATTAAGAAACTTGAAACCTATTTTTTGTTTCTTACTTACTATCATTGCCCCTAATTATAAGCCTCTGTAATTCAGAATCTGTACACTATTTTATGAAATTTTCAGAATTGAATAATTATTATTAAGTTTATATTTATATACATCTATAGTTTTAGATGAAAATTGCTTATTAATTATATTATTATTATATAATTATACATTGATTTTATTATTACCATCTATTTATTATTATTAATAGTTATATCAAATTGTTTTAAAATAAATTTAGCTTGCTTAAAACCATGTAACATAATCACCAGTGTGTAGAAGCAGTATTAGTAGTAAACTACTACATCTCCACTCCTACATAATAAAATCAAAGTATTGTATTATATAATTATACCTGATGACCATGGTAATATAATAGGTATAGGACATTAGGCGTAAAAATAGTTTGCTTTACAGTATATCAAATTATTAATTATCAAGTAGCATTTAGAAAAGGCGGATATTTGAACCTGAATTATATATCTACACACGAGAATCTTGTACAGATTCTGTATATTCTGTATACATACAGTAAATGTAGAGTAAATTTTTATATACAATATAGTGTTTGTTATATAATATAATAATAATAAAGTAAATATATAGCACTTAAATAAAGTGCTGCTTTTTTAAGTACAATATACGGCTCAATAGAGATGTCCAACCGATTGATAATAAAGTTTATTGTTGACCCTATTTATCCGTTTATAAGCTCTTGTTTTTTATATTTTGGCAATTTTTTAATATAAATTTTATAATCTAATGTTGTCCTGATAACTTACACACAAATATATGAACCATGTAATTAAATTTCAATTTCTAAGCAAATAGAAACTTATATTTAATATATTTGTTCAAGCAAATAATAAAGAAATGACTATTTTTACACTTGTATATCTTAATAGAAAAGTTCAACAACATATAACAATACACAAATAAAACAGACCAAGATATACTCTAAACACCTTGGCTATTAGGAATTTAATTTTAATATGTTAACTTTAAAATTCAAAACTAATTTATTTAATCAATTAATTTCTTTCAAAATTTTTCATATCAAGCTTACAATTATAATTTAAAATTACCATACATAATAATTTATAACCATGATCAATTTCAAACTTTTTACAACTTTCTAAATACTGAAAAATTAACCAAAATTTAGTCAAGACTTTTAAAAATTCATTTAAAAATTAAATTAATAGTGTATTTAATATGCAATTTAATTACAGAATATAATTAGCAATACATTTGATGCATAGATATTGTGAACGGGTTTTGAATTGCATTGAACGGTGTATTGAATTGAATGTAGAGGTATTAGTGAGAGAGTAGAGAGCGCTCTCTTAAGGCAAACTGAGAGCCAATGCATTGAATACAACAATAGATTACGTGATGTAATACCACAACAGATGACTCGTTCGTTGAATGACTTGCGTTTCAAACCATTCATTATCTTCTCATATAATACAGTGAGTGACACATCGATAGCCGCCGATACAGACCCGTCGCTCTCATCGACCAATCATTGATAACAACTTAACCAAACTCTTCAACAATACACCACAACTATAACGCTATGGTATGTATTGTTTTCACATGTCTTTCATTGTCATTGTCTGCCATGTCTTACAAGACATTTGATGTCATTTTTGAAACAAACAGATCATTCGTGTGGAGACTCCCGACGGAACCAAACGTATAGAGACCACAGAAAATGAGTCGACCGAAGCGTTCATCAAAAAAGTATTGACTTCCCATTGAATGACAATAATTATATCATTTGTTTAACCACTGTTTGTCTCATCAAACCAATAGATCCAAAAAGAGTTCAATTATGAAGATTTGTTTTCATTTCAAGTATACAAAGAGCGGTCACACAAAACACAGTTACCATTACTTGAGAGGAAGACAGTACGAGAGTTTGGCTTAACTCACGGTTGCGTTGTCTATGTAGTGACCAATAAGAAAGTTGATGACAACGTTGAACAGCCACAGGCCAATCATCACCAAAACCATAACAACAACTTAAACAATAACCCGAATCGGATTATTGGGTCGCAAAACAATCATATCATTGAATCGCTGCAAAACAATGTACTGTCGGGCGTCACTCTGACCGAGGAAGAGGTGGATCAGCAGCTGTACGGCCAGTCGGGACTGATTGAACGTCGTCCTGATCCGGCGGTTTGCCGTCACGGCGGTAACGCCAAGTGTGTCCACTGCACGTCACTCGAGCCCTACGATGACAGCTATCTTAAAGAGCATAACATAAAACACATGTCTTTTCACTCGTATCTCAAGAAACTGACGAATGGTATCGATAAGTAAGTCATCCATTTATAGCTGTCGTCTATTTTTGACTAAATATTTTGTCTGAAATTAGGGGTAAATTTGCGATCTTAGAGAACATAAGCTGTAAAATAAAGCCGGGCTGTGCGGGTCACGCACCCTGGCCTCAGGGCATATGTACCAAATGCCAACCGTCGGCCATCACACTGAACCGACAAGTGTATCGACACACAGATAATGTAATGTTTGAAAACTCATCTATAGTTGAAAACTTTCTGAACTACTGGCGCTCCACTGGCTATCAACGATTGGGCTTTTTGTACGGCTATTACAGCGCCCACAAAGACGTACCGCTTGGCATCAAAGCCACAGTTGTGGCCATCTATGAACCGCCGCAAGAGAGTGGACGTGACTTTATTAAACTCGTATCGCCCGACAAGAAGAGCGCTGACGTCGACTTCATAGCTCAAGAGTTAGGACTGAAACGGATTGGTTGGGTGTTTACCGATTTGATTACCGATGACATTCAAAAGGGAACAGTTAAGCACTTGCGTCACATGAACTCACACTTTCTGAGCGCTCAGGAGTGCATTATGGCTGGATTTCTCCAGAACAGTCACCCAAACAGTTGTCGATACTCTCCCGACGGCCGTTTTGGGTCTAAATTTGTGACCATTTGTATCACCGGTGATCTAGAAAATGCCGTCCATATGGAGGGCTATCAAGTGTCCAATCAATGCATGGCTTTGGTTCGCGACAATTGTTTACTGCCGACCAAAGACGCGCCCGAATTGGGTTACGTTCGCGAGTCAAGTTCCGACCAATACGTTCCCGACGTTTTCTACACAGAGAAAGATGGCTATGGCAACGAAGTTAAGAGTATCGCCCGACCACTTCCCATAGAGTACCTGTTAGTGGACGTTCCCGTCGCTACACCACTTGAACCTAAATTTAAATTCAATCCTTTAAGACACTTGAAAGCATTTCCAATTGAAAATAGACTTATCAATGGACAGATACAAGACTTTAACGCACTGTCCAGTTATTTACAACAATTCAATGATATGCAGTTCCTCGAAGCCATGTCTGACTTTCATTTGCTTATATATCTCACAACAATGGATGCCTATCCGCTCAAAGAGTTCATGAGTCCATTGTTGACCGCCATCGGTACGTCCAACACAAATATGGCTAATGAATGGGCCAATAATACACAGTGGCAGACAGTTCAACAGATGATTATCGCCAACAACTCTTCCCGTTAGTCACATACAAAACACTTTTATAACTTTCTACTCTTTGAATGCATTTCTAGCGCTTACTTTTTCTTAAACTATAGTTTATTATTAATACACAACTAAAACTAATTTTTATAATTTGTTGACAATAGCGTCGACCTCTGGCCAAAATCACGCGCCGATAGGAGGGGCAGCGGCGCCGGCGGCTGTTGCCATCCCAGCAGCTGACGCTCCAAACTGGTCGTGCAATTACTGCACGTTTGAAAACGACGGCCACAATAATACCTGCGAAATGTGTAGTTTACCCAAAGAATAGTCACCCGTTTTGGGGGTGCAAAATGGTTTCGGGGGCCCACCCACCAGCCTTTTAGATGCGATTGAACACACCGTTTATATATTATATATAATTATTTAAAAAATAACTATTAAAAAATACTTTTAAATTAATATATAAGTTATTGATTTTAATATTTCTGTACAGAATTTACTATCGATTTAGTTCTTTACGAAAAAAACAAACAAACAATTGATTATTGAATTGAAAATAATAAATATTCACTTTTCGCTATATATTTTTTTTAAATCAATCAATTCACTAACCAATCATTAAATTTATAAATTAAATGGCGAATCAACTTATATATAGACTTATTTATATATACTTTGATTATTTGTTTCAAAAATCGACTTGGTAATTAAATTATTAATATAAATTATTTACAGTAACGCATTATTTTATAATACATATATCAAAAAGGGATTTGTGGACCAATTAAAACAACAACATGTCTATCGTATGGCCACAAATATATATCAGTAAATAAACTGTAAATTATTATACATTTTTTATAAGTTTTAACTGATTTTATAAATCAGTTTTTCAAAGTTTTTAAAAAATGTGATTTTAAGAAATGATATCATAATTAAAAAGTCAAATTTTGTTTATATTTATAATATATATATATCGGGTTCGTCGTTGTCCTAAAGGGTTTTGTGGGTTGGGTTTGGTATGTATGGAGTAGTCGTATATCCTAACGAGTGGTCATCCTATCATCCAAACAATCAGAATCCGGGCGAATAAGTCATTGGTGGAAAGTCGCCGTCGTAGTCATCCCCGTCTCCACCACCACCTGCTGCTACTGTGGGCTCACTTCTTGGTGGTGTCCTCTCTAATACAGCATCAAATCATAACAATAAATTCACATTCAGTTCATCTGTTTTTTCAATATTTAATGCATTTTTCGGGAAATAATTGGTAGACATTCGCCAGAATTCATATCAAAACATATAAGCAAAACAATTAGAGAGAGATAAACACTACAAATACAACATTGTATGTGTGAGTGTGTATGAGAACAGACCTGCGGCTATTGCACCGACAGAGACGGGTTGGAGGGGTGCGGCAGAAGAGGCTGCAGTAGCAGTAGAAACTGCGGTAGTGTTGGGCTCATAGCCGCGGACAACAGCTGCATAACTGACGCTCCCTATAGTTTACAAAGTTTTGGGGCATTCGTCGGCAACACAAGAGACGGGCAGTTATTAAATGAATTCCAGCAAAAAGACAGACAAAAACACGACTGTCAGACAACTCCTAAGCAATACATACCTTGAATGTTAGCTCCACCAGCACCGGCAGGTTCTGCACTTCCTATTGTTTCATCCAATCTAAACACAACACAAACACTCGTAAACCAATCTCTATAACAATTGGCAAGACTTTAACGCATACCTATGCTGTTTGATTAGAGTGCAGTCGCCGCCATCGTTAGTGTTTAAATCATAGATATAAAGGTAACCGTCGGCCGATGCGATCAGCACTCGCGGCACCCTTTGAATGTTGGCCACTGCGCACACATTACGCGATCCGGACAGCGGCAGTCTGGCCGTAGCGAATGAACGCCACTGATTCATCATATCTGCCATCGATGGCCAATAACTGCCCACCGCTTGTCTACCAATTTTACTGAGATAACCCAATACTCCCGGATCTTCTGTCGGTTTATTACTAAAATGAGAAAAACAGACAAATGATTAACATATGAAATGGAAAGACGTTTATATGAATAGGACGTACACTTCGTTCGGGTCCTCCAACTTAAAGATATGAACAGTTTCTGTATTACTTGAGGCACATAAGAACAACGAGTCACTACTGAATGACAACGAGTAGATCGATACACATCGAGCATATCCACGACGAAACTCGTAGAGGCTCTGGCCGTCCATCACATTGAACACACGGATTACAGTTCCCTTTTATAACATACAATACATTTATAATTTCCGGTTAACAACAAACAAACAAACGGTTCATACTTTTTCGGAAGCGGTGGCTATTTTAAGTCCATTCGAGTCGAAAGCAATGGCGGCTAAGGGGTTGTCGTGAGCGGGTATAAGGATTTTGTTCTGCAAAGTTTGTGCATCAAATACGTTGACTTCTCCTTTCGTATTACTGGCCGGATATGCGAACAAACAGTTGTCCGAATTGGGCGACAGTGCGCACAAACCGTTGGGATTGGACGGCATGTCTTTGATTGTGTGCAATAGCTTCATATCGCGTATGTTGTGAATGTATACCGACTCCTCCAGACATACTATCAGCCGCTGGCGGTTTAGTTTGACGGCCAGTATTGAGTTGGTGTAAGCGTTGTTGCATATTTCGGTCCGCTTCTTAAAGTGACACACCTTTAGCTTACGGGGCGCTGACAGAGACACGATGGCCAACAACGACGACGAGAACAGTCGCTCTACGATTCGGATGTCTTCGGAACCTGTCGTTTGAATACATATTCAATACAAATATTAATATAACAATTATTTCACAATTTAATATTTAATCAATAAACTTATTTGACATGTTTTACACTCATTTATCAACTGTTCAACAACTGATAGCAACAAATAAAAAGTTTAATCAAATATTTTAAGTTCGTCTCATAATTACTGCTTATGAATGCATTATAAATGCATTAATATATCGACAATAATTGGTTTACATAATCGACAGACAGTCTGTGTTATCAATAAATAAACAGTTGACACATAAAAAAGAGGCCAAAAACTTATAGACAAAGAAAAACAAGTGTCATATGATTGATGGTATGGCTGTGGGGCTAAGGGAGGGGAACAGTCATACGGCAGACACACATCTTTACATACCGTCCTCGTGAAGCAGATCTAGTTTGTCGGTTGAGCTCAACGCGTATAACTTGTAACCAGTTCTGGTGCCGATGGCCAGTGACCTATCAATACCAATCATTAAATACATATTTTGTAGTAATAGTAGACTAAAACAGTTTGTTTGTGTCAATGCATTGTAAATATCAATACCAATACACTTAACAAACGTGCGTTTAATTCAATGTATGTTAAGGTCATTCAATTTCATGTCTCATATAATCATTATTTCATATTTCTATCACTCATTACTTGAGGCTATACTTAGTGACTGTCACTTCACTAACAGATCTTTTTATTTCAAATATCAAGTTTACCATCGATTGAGTGACTCATTGAATGGCAATAATAATTAAAAAACAAAACCAAAACATATAATACAATACAAAAGCAAATGAATGGTAAGTTTAGGAGAAAATCAAGTGATGGTTGCTTACGAGGAGTCCTGATTGAAGTTAACAAACACTGATTGGTTTGTCTCGTCATTTGGTTCGCCCGTGAAATTCATGTCTTGTTTGTCTTCGTCTTCGGTGGTGATGGTGTCCGATGATGGATGAGTCCGACGATCATTGAATGGATCCCTTTGATGGCACACTCACTAACATATCACTTATTATATTAATCACACAAATCAATGGCAACACTATTGTTGATAACAATAACAACAATAATAACAAATAACAACAACAAAGATAACAATGACTTCAAAATGCAATGCAAATCAATTGACTGGTGTTTTTGGTGGCCAAACACACCGACGATATGGTTGTGGATGTGATGAGTGATCACCAAAATTGAACCAAATATTTAAATATTAATATTAATTATCGTTTGAATGGTTGAGAGGGAGAGAGAGAGAGAGAGTGACTGATCAGCTGCTGCTATAGTGAATGGTTTTGGCGTTCAATACATAACAACAACACATCCATTGAGTTGTTGTTTGAGTGGATGAGTCTCACAGTAAAGCGTAGTTGTGTTTCACTGTTTCACTCAATACTACATTGCATTCAATGCACACAAACACACAGACTCTGTAATATTCAACACAACAATCAATGCAATTCACACATCAATTATGTCTTGCAATGTAAATGCAGTGTATTTTCGATGTGAACTACCTTTACATTCACAACAAACCAATTGTTAATGAGATGTTAGGTTAGGTTAGGTTTGGCCAAACTTTGGCTCTAAAAATTGCTTTACATTTACTTCAACACAGTTTAACGTTGTGTTGGATAACATAGGATCTCTATGTCAGAGTCTATGACGAAAGAGAGGGAGAGAGAGAGAGAGAGAGAGAGAGAGAGAGAGAGAGAGAGAAACTATAAGCTTAAGGTAAAAAAGTTTTTGTATAAAAAAGTAAATAAATTTATTATTACTTTTAAAACTTGTAATGTTTTAATTCAAGTGTTTAATTATAATTCACGTGAATTATATACACAATAACCTTATAAAACAATAATAACTTATCTGTAAATCCAGTCTTTCTCTCCCTCAATAAGTCTCTCTCTCTCTCTCTCTCTCTCTCTCTCTCTCTCTCTCTCTCTCTCTCTCTTTCTTTCTT
>JAQIWK010001452.1:0-10457 GCA_034695265.1 Dissorhina ornata
ACACTCAATACCACAGATGGCAGTATAGGTCCCACAAAGTGTTTGTAATGTATATTCAATATAAAAATTAAGTAAATTGTATAATACAATTTGTATTAGACTTTTAATAATTAAATATTTTATTGTAAATTTAAAGTAAATAGTTTATATTTTCTTTAATCATATTTTATTTGTAATATATTGTAAATAACAAATATTTATAATTTCTATAACGGGAACAATGTTAAAGTAGTATAATAAATTTAAATATCTTAATAAATGAAATTAAATAAAAACAAATTATTTTAGCAATAAATGAATAATAATTTTTAAATTTTATTTTAAATAAATAAATAACATTAATATTATAATTATTTATAAATTAAGTCTAATATTAAAAATTAAATTTTTAAGTTGAGATTTTGTATAGAAATATATCTGTTATATTAAAATGAATGAAGACCAAGATAATAATTTAAACACAGTATTACATCCATTAATAAATGTAATAAAATTTTTTGGTTTTCGCCAATCGGTGGACAAAACTTTCAAAAAACGGTTATTATTTTATGCAATACGGGTATTAACTATAATTGCGTAGTATTGAGTTTATATCGTATGAAATTTTATCAACAATTTCAATTTACTAAATTATTATCAAGCACAATTATCTTGTCAAAACTGTTTGGTGCTCAATATATACTTTATACACTGAAATGTGATCAATGTATTTTTGATGCCTCTATTAACATTGCCAAGATTAATTATAGATTATACCGCAAAAGATGTTACTTGTTGCTAATATTTGTGGCCATTTCTATTTCTATCAAGATTAGTTTAGATATGATCAAAGCAACTTTGTTTCATTCGCTACATCCATTGTATTTGTTAGATCACCAACAAAAGTCTCTTGGTGATGCAATTATTTACTTGTTTGAATGTATAGCATATTATTTGACCGCTCACTTACCTATATATTTATCATTAATATATTGTGCATTGAATTGCCAAATAATTAACCGGATGTTTGTTGACTTGAATGATGAGATATTGTCTAATAAATTTGTATTAAACTCAAAAACTTTACGACACATTCAGGTCAGTCATCACCGCATAAGTGGACAGTCGGTTAGACTACAGACAGTGGTATCGAAAGCATTGCTTATTATATACGCTATATTAGTGACCGATTCGTGTAAATATACATTTCATGTCATACAGTGTTTGAGGGGGCAAAATGAGTCGGGTCAGTTATGATTCTATATCTAATTAATTATATTAATTATTATATTTTTATAAATTCTAAATTAATTATAATTGTAATTTGTTCCAGGTAATTGGTTTGACATATTTATATCCGTTCACCGATTATTTATCATTACATTTCTTTACCTTTTACTGACTATAAGTGTCTCTAATATGAGCCGTAAATCCCAACAAACATACGATTGTATCGTAAATGTAATGAACGATACGGTCGGCGGCGATGTCTTAGCCGTTGACAGTCACTGTCTGTTAGGGTTAGTAACCAATCATTTGCGGCACAATTGGGTCCAATTGACTGCGTGTTCACTGTTTGCCATTCAATTAACATTTATATGGACCACAATATCCATTATTATCACGTATTCAGTAGTTTTTATTAGATTAAGTTAAATAAGTCTCAAATTAATTTAATTATTGAGCATATTGTGTGTTGTATAATAAATTTTAATTAAATTTAATAATAAATAAATCTATTTTTAATTTTTTTAAAATTAATAATTAGCTAAAATATCTTATAATATCATAATTTGTTTTTATTTACAATTTTATTTGTTTATTCAATGTATTTTATATTTATTAGTTTATTAATGTAAATAAAATTATAATAATTTATTTTATATTATAAATAGTTTTTTTTAATTCTTATTTTATGAATTTATTTTTAAAAATTTTAATATAACTAAAAAATAATTATTAATTTTATATATATGTAATGCCAGGTTTTTTTTTAAATAAACATTTAATTACATTTATAATACAATTTTAATTAACATATTTGTTTCTATTAATTAATATAAAATTTAAAAATAAATATTAATATATAAATATTAAATATTTTTTGTGCTATAAAAACTATTAATTTTATTGACTTTATAATAAATTATATCTAATTTTTTAAAATGCGCTTGCTAATAATAATAACAATACTGACTATCGCTGCTTTAAAAGTGGACTCTTGGGATGATAATGATGATTATGAACCCGAGCCATACCATCCTCACCATATGAGTCACCATAGTCACCATCATAGGCACCATCATGGCTACCCTTATTTTCATCATTATGACCACCCTGGCCACCAATACGGTCACCGTCGGGTGCAAAACTATGGGGTCGCCAATTACATACAAAATTTAGCTAACGAGGCCTCCAATATGTTGAAAGCGGTATTTGAACTATCTAAAAAACTAACTAACCGAGCTCAAGATGGCATGAAGGTTGGTGTGGGTAGTCTAAGCGATGTGGCCGAAACGCTCAAGGCAATTATTAGCATTGCATTCAGCATGCTTGGTAAAATATTGGATGTTAATACACTTTTGAATTAATTTTAATAATTACAATTTTTTAATATTTAATTTATGTTTTGTTACACTAGTTTTTAAACTATTTAAAATACTATATTGTAATTTATTTATTTTTTTAACTAATTAAATTTATATAATTAAAATATGGCTGACATAAAATGTTTATATACTATTTTATATAAATTTATTTATTTTATTATAAACTTTTAATTGTTATCTGGTTTCAAATAATAAAAATTTAACTTATGTTATTAATAAATTAATTTATAACTAAACTTGTAAAATGATTAAAATGCGTTTAGCATCAAGATTATTAATTGGTATAGTGTTGTTTTTGAAACTGGGTGTAAATGCTTGGTACGGCCACCAGTATAACTATTTATCTAGATATGATCTTGATGATTATCACGAGGGTCATCATCAAAGCTCACACCACATGTACCGGCCATACGGAGATAGTAATCATTATCGACACCACCGGTTAGCCCATCATTATCAAGATGACTATCAAGAATCTAGATCACATGATTATCATCATGGTAAATTTCAAATGGCAATAACCAATTATGATGGTAACGAGTATATGACCGATATAAAAGCCAATGCTAAAGAAGTATTTGAAGAATGTTTTAAGCTAGTTAAAATCATCATAAACAACATTGGTAGTCATTTTCTTATATTTATTGGTAAATTAAAAGATATTGTTGAAGGTGTTACCAAGATGCTTAAACATACATATAGACTCTTGGTCAAATTAGTTAATTTTCAGACATTATCTGAACCTAAACGTATGCAAAGACTAAAGAACCACTATTGGCCAAAGACATCGGTGGTAGATATAACTCCCACAAAGACATTTGATATTGATAATATTAATAATAATACAAAAATAGCTGATGATTAAATAATTTTTAATAATTAAATAATCTTAATAAATTATATTTTAATTAATTTGTAATTTTGATAAATCATTGTATATTTTTATAGTTTTTTTATTATATAAATAAAAGTTTTTATGTTTCTATTTTATTCAGACACCATATTTTTGTAACACTTTTAATTACATTCTGTTAATTAATTTTGTTTTAATTAATTAATTAAAACTAAACAATATTTTAATATAACATTTTATTATTTATTAGTTTTTAACATTTTAAATTTTATAAATATATTTTTTAAAATAAAAAGTATATATTAAAAGATTATATAAATGCTGATCCAGTTGGTCATTACCAGATTGCTAGCTGGCCTAGTGTTGGCCACTATAGATGTATCAGCCTGGTACGAAATGTATTACGAGCCCGGGTCACAAATGGCCGACTACTTGGCCGCTCACGAGTACACTATGGCCTACGAGTCGCGAGACGACGACGAGTGGGGTCAACACCGGCGGCGACGACGACCACGACATCCATTGCTTGTTAGCTCGTATGACATAACTAACTATGACTCTACCGATTATGTACGTGACATAACTTATCAAGCTAAAAAAGTATTGCAAGCAGTTACCGATTTGTTTTACAAACTAAACCACCGTAACATGGACCACAATAATAATAATTTTAAGGTTAGTTATATATCTATTTGCAACTTTAACCTTGTTGTTTGCTATTCAAAGTGGTGATTATTAACTAGATGTGTATTTTATATAAATATCTATTTTTATTATAAGCAAGTACAAAATATAAACTTGGAACTATATCACTAGTAGTTAACAATCACAATTTTAAATATATTTAGATTAAATTTCAACTATTTTAATTTATAATTTAATTTTTTAGTCAATGACTGGTGTGCTTGATAGTATTGAAGCCATTGTGCGAGGTAGTTTCACTTTACTAATCAAATTGTTTAGCTTTAATACATTGATGAAGGAGAAAGGTGTTAAAGCTGGTGAAGTTGAGGCAAAAAAACAGGACCAGGGTGAAATTCAAAAACAAACTGATAACGCTGAAAAGTCGGAAGAGCTTGAAATGCCTGAGCAAATTGAAAAGGCTAAAAAGTTGGCCGAGACTGATAATTAAATTAACTTTAAAACTATTATAACATTTAAAAATTAATTATAATATAATTTTAAAACTATTTTAAATTAAACTTTAATTTAAAATTAAACTCTATTTGTAAACTCAAAATGTTATTTGTAATTTTATAGAATTAAAATTAATTTAAATACAAATTATATATAAATTGATATTACTAATATCTACATTAAGATATAATATTTATTTGATAAAATAATTTGTGTTAATAAACTAATTTAATTTTTTTATCACAAGTTTTAAATATTTAATTATAATGTTGTAATTTATTGTCTAATTAATTAATTAATATAATTAAGTTATAGTTACCACTTAAAAATACAAAATATGTTTAATTAATTAGTATTTTGAAGTAAAAAATTTTCTTTTAATAAAATATGTTATTTAATTATTTTAATTAATTTTTATAATACTATTACTAATATCAACATTACTTTATAATTAATTTTTTTTAAATAATCAAATAAATAAAACAATAATGCGTTTATCATTAAAACTATTGGTGGACATAGTTTTGGTGACTATAATTGGTGTAAATGCTTGGTCCGACCACGAGCATAGTTATTTACCTAGGTATGACCTAGATGATTATCACCAGAGTCATCATCGCCATCATAGAGGCTCACACCACATGTACCAGCCCTACGAAGACAATAATCATCATCATCGACACCACCGGTTATCCCATCACCACCAAGATGACTATCTTGACGACTATCAAGAACCTAGATCACGTGGTTATCATCATGGCGTAACTAATTACGATGGTAACAAGTATATGGACGATATAGTGGCCGAGGGTAAAGTGATATTTGAGGGCTGTTTTAAGCTAGTTAAAGTTATTGTCAATAACATTGGTAACCATATATTTATATTTATTGGCAAGCTGAAAGATATTATCGAAATGATCATTAACATCATTAAACATACCTACTATCTATTGCTCAAGCTAATTAATTTGAAAACTATATCGGAAAATAAGCGAGATGCTAAGGATGAACAAAAGTATTGGCCTGATACAGTTACTGATATATCTAAAACTAAAACACTTGATATTTTCAATGGTGATTTAGCAACCGTATCCATTAAGGATATTTAAATTATTTTAAATTTAAATTATTTTAATGTTTTTATATTTAATTTTTTTTTTGGATTAATTGTAAATGTTAATTGTAAATCTTTATTGTTTTAATTTATTTAATTAAATAAAACCATTTTAATTTTTAAAATGCCATATGCATTTTTAAAAACTAAATAAAACTAATTAAATTATTAAATAATAATAATGATTTGTTGTTTAATTAACTTTATGTTATTAAAAATAATTTGGTAGTTAAAAGTTTATAACGACATATTCATATTTAATTTCAAAACTACTAATAAATAACTTGGACAAAAACAAATGCTGGTTCAGTTGGCGATTACAAGATTGTTAGCTGGCCTAGTGTTGGCCACTATAGATGTATCAGCCTGGTATGAAATGTATTACGAGCCCGGGTCACAAATGGCCGACTATTTGGCCGCACGCGAGGCCAGTATGGCCTACGAATCGCGAGACGACGAGTGGGGCCAACACCGGCGGCGACGACGACCCCGACATCCATTGCTAGTTAACTCGTATGACATAACCAATTATGACTCAACCGATTATGTGCGTGATATAACTTTCCATGCTAAAAAAATGTTATCATCAGTAACAGATATGTTTTACCGTCTAAACCAACGTAATTTAGATGACAAAGAAACTAATATAACGGTAATAATTTATATTTGGTTTGTCAATACTATATGACACGGTATTTAATTATTTTAAAAAATAGTTAGAATTGAGCTTGGTCTAAATATTTTCATTTGAGGGTGGGATTTTTAAATATACACACAATATTATGATTTTTTTGCATTTATCAAGTTACTTACCTTACTTTAAACCTAAATAGATTTACCTGAAATAGGGATTGTAATTTTTAATTTAAAAATACACCATGATAAATAACACCCATGCAAATGACTTTTAATTTAATTTTTACTTTTAGTATAGTATATGGGGAGGTATATTTCAATGTATTGCCGATGTTGTCTCAGGTGGTTTTGGGTTACTATTCAAATTGCTTAGTTTCAATACATTAATGAAGGAAAAAGGTGTTAAAGCTGGTGATATTGCTTCTAAAAAGGATGACCAGGGTCCAATTGAAAAACAAATTGATAAAGCTGAAAAATCTGACAAGGCTGAAAAGCCTGAGAAAATTGGAAAGACTGAAATGTCGGCCGATACTAATGATTAAATTAATTTTAAAATATTTCTTTATTATTAAATTAATATGAATTTATAAATATTTTAATATTATACTTTTTTATTTACAAATAAATAATGTAATATTTTATTTCAAAATAATTAATTGATTTTAAGTGTTAGTAAAGTGGTAACGTGTTTATAATAGACTATTTTTAATAGAATAAATAATTATAATTTTTTAAAAATTTTAATTTTAAAAATTAAATAAATTTATTATTTTGAAAAGTTATTTATAATTGTTTTTTAAAACCCATATGTTTTGTAAATAAATAACTGTTTTGAATATTTTGTCCATTTTTATTGCAAGTAATTTTAACCACCAAGACAATTTTTAAATTATTTTTTAAATTTTTAATTTAAATATTTAATTTAATTAAGTTTAAATGGGCTTGATATTTACTTGGTTGTGGGCATATGCATTAATTTTATCTTGTTCATTTTGCCAAGGCTATTATGACAAACTAGATAACTATTACAATGATGATTATTATTACGGCCATCACTATCACCCAGGAAGTTATGAAAGTGATCCATATAATACCATAAACTTTGCATCTAATATCCGTCGCCGCCAATATCATCCAGATAAATTACCTACAATTGATCCAGTGCCACCACCACCATCGCCAATTGTTAAGACAATGTATAGAGAAAACCACCGAGTAATTATATTGGCTAAAAAGTTACAAGCTACTGTCAATGAACTAGTTAATAGGCTAATAGATGGTGAACCTGCTATGATTAAAGCTGGCCTGGGCATGTGGAGTCCAGTTAGGTCCTTGTTGAAAGTTATATTTACAATTGTTTTAAATTTATTATATATGAGAGATGTTTAAATAAAATTAATTATAATTTTTATTTTTTAGTTTTGTTTTGCAATTTTATAAATAAATGTTTTTTTTATAGATGTTTAATAAATTGAATTTATAATTCTAGATGTTATATTAGAATATATAGATAACTTACCAGCAATTTATAATTAGTTAAAATTTTTAAACTATATGTTATAATAATAATAATAATTTGAATTTTACCTGGATAATTGTAGAGTCCTGTAAAAATATTATAATTATATATTATTAGGTGATAAATAAAATAGACAAGATCAATTTTTGAGAAACAAATTATAATTTATTTAATTATTTCAAATTTAAAAATTGCGTTTTTATTTCATCTACATATTTATTGGCATTTATATATTTTAATAATAATATATTTAAATTATAATATTTATATAATTATAAAAATTAATTTAATTAAAACAAAATTATTATAAATTAAAAATTATTTTTACACATTATTTTGTATTACAGTTTAGTTTACATATAATTCCAAAATAAATTATAATATTTTAGGCATTTTTTATCATTTAATTAAACTAATTGTAAATTACAATTAAAACTTGTAATATCAATAATTATAACTATTTTTAATTGTAAAACATTTTTAAATTAATCTTTGGAAACAATTCAAGTTATAATTATAAATTAAAACCTGTTATAATTAATTAAATATAAAAATTTATTTAACAAATTATATTTTTGTAATAATTATAAGTTTTAATTTTGTTTATATTTTGTTTGTCACAACTTTTATTTGTCAGTATACCTTGGTAATTTGTAATTGTTTTTAATCATAAAATGATTAAACAGTTTTTTGTGGATTTATAATTTTTTAATAATTTAAAAATTTGTAATTATATTTTTAAATATATATTTAAATATTTATTTATTTGTTTAATTTGATAAACTAAGGCAACAATTAATTGAAGTTTTTCATTATCAGGTTAATTATATAATAAAAATTATTACTATTTTAATTTTTACAATCATAATCATCATAATAATAATTTTAATTATTATAAATTGGTTTTCTAATATAATTAATTTATTAATAAGTAATTAATTAATTAATTTTTGTTTGTTTGTTAAATATGTCAAGGTGGCATTTAAATATAATGACATGTTTTAATTTAAAAAATAAATTGTTTGGTCATTTAATTTCTACTTATAATTTAATTAATAAATTATAAATTTTATCGCATATTATTAAAGATGTGTGTTCAAGAGATAATAGGTTTTTTGCTTGTTTATATTTTTGTTAATTAACATTAATATGTATAATATTTTTCACATCAAATCTCATTTACATATAAATTATGTGTTTTTTAATATTTTAATTAAATTATAAAAGCAAAACCCAAACTATATTTGTTTCCCTATTATTATTATTATTATATTTTTAATTAATGTTTATATAAGTATTTATTAATAATTATAAATTATTATACACAAGAATATTCTGTATATAATTATTATTAAAAACTAAACTTTTAACTAAATTTCAGTTAGATTTTAATACAATTCAATACAAGTTTAGCAGAAATTTAGTTAAAATTTCAGTTTTTAATTATTAATAATTAATATATATTTGACTTAATTTGTTAAATATATTTAAGCCGTGCACATTATTCACACAAACAGGGTAGTTATTTTTTTGTGTAATAGTAGTTTGTTTAAATAAATCACAAATTATACTAGTTTAATTTTTTCATAATAATAAAAATATATAATTAATAGCACATTTTAATTAATGGACAGTGTTAAGTATTTTTTAATTTTAATTGTGATAGTCTGGATCAATCATTTAAAATAAACATGTAATTTAACCCAATTATCATAGGATGTAAATAGCAAGTTAATTTTTTGTTTGTTTGAATTTATAGTGTACTAATTACAAAAAACACATTAAAATATATAAATAAATATATTTTATGTATTTTAATTTAGTGTCTAATTAATTAAATTAAAATCAAATGTAATGTAATGTAATGAGCAATTCAATCGCTATTAATTTTATATATAAGTAAAATATTATCTATTTTGTTGCTAAAAAAATTAGCCTGGCTGTTTTTACACACAGTATAGGAATATCATTAGCATGTACAAAAAATGAATTAAATAATCTTGATATATATATTTTTTTTTGTGTAAAATTCAGTACATTTTTAGGCAATATTTTTCAGCTATTGAGGTAATAAACTAGTATCAGGTACATTTTGGTATTTTTTTAATTGTCAATTATATTTATATCATAAGACTGGGTAATATATTGAGTTTTTAATATCTTGTTAGTTATATAATATAACTTTTATTGTTATAATACAATCAGATATATATATATATTTCGTGAGAAACACTTTGACTTGTAATTTGAGACAGCATATTTTTTGTTTTTTTATCAATATTAAATATTTGTTAGTTGGTGAAATATATATTATGTTAAAATATTTATTATTTAGAAATAGTTTTTTTTTGTATTTTTATGTTTTTTTCCTTTAATTTTCAATCAATGATATTATATTTATTAATTAATCATGATAAGCACAAAAATAAGCAACAAGAACCAATTTCTATAAAGTATAGACAATTTCTAGACAATGTCATTATTATAAATTACTTGATATTAATTAATATTTAAAGGTTTACGCACATTATACATGTACAATCTATGTGGAACCAAAAGACCAAAACATTGTTATCTGGGTGCTTATCTTATCTTAATCATAACTTCAAG
>JAQIWK010001453.1:0-10454 GCA_034695265.1 Dissorhina ornata
TTTCTTTACTCTCTCTCTCTCTCTCTCTCTCTCTCTCTCTCTCTCTCTCTCTCTCCTCTATGATACAGACATTTTGAACATTGATTTTGTCATTAATGCTATAATTAATCAAAATTTAAATGAGTTTAAGTTTTAAAGTATATTAAGAAATTTAATCAATGGTATGATTATTATGATTATTGTTGTAATTCATGGCTAAAAGACATTTTGATATAAGTATTGGTCTTTCAGTATGTATTGAGAAATTTGAGTGTAATTTAGTTTGAAATAACGCCAAAAGCAAAATCAATAGGAGTTTTAGTTATTTTATTTATTTCGATATCAATTTATCAAATGATCATTAATTTTAAGAGAAAAAAAAGTTATTTAATATATACTAACCCTTTGATTGAACATTAAGTTTAATGCATAAACCAATAATCAAATATGTATTGTATGTGAAAAACCACATAATTTAATGTATGTTTTAGATAAACGCAATGCAAATCATAATTATTGAAAATATATTTTTTCATTAAATTACAATTAATTGAATATTAGCTTAAATTATTTGTTTTTGTTTGTAATAATTACTATATTAGTTAGTTGTAATGTTGAACATAGGTATGTTTGTTTATTAATTGTTTTTTTTAATATAATTATTATATTTTAGTTTTATATGAATGCAAATAATGATCAAATTAATTGATAGTTTTTGTTTGTATTTTTTAATTTATTGATTTGAATTTAAGTTTCAAAAGTTTTTTTTATAGTAATTAAAAGTTTGTAGTAATACTATGAATAAAATTAGCGACATTTTTATGGCTTTAAATAAAATCACTTTTAAATCAAAAGTTTTGTTAATTTAATTGTAAAGTTTGAGCTGATTATTGAGGGCTAAAAATTGTTAGATATCTATATTTTTTCTGGTAATAAAATTATGTGGTTTTTGTGCCTAAACTTTTGGCCATAAAATTATGTATTATTTGTAAAAATTATTTTTCTCCTAACACACCAACCCCTCCCAAATCATTAAAAATCCTATAATCCTATAAAACAAACTTTGTTTTTCAATTTATATAATCTATATATTCGTGTATATGTGATGGAGATTCACTTCAATTTTTGATTTATTAGTTAATTTAGTTTTTTAGTTAGTTTTTATAGTTAATTTAGGCTTTTATTTATTGATTAATATTTATTATTTATTTATAAATTTATTATATAATTAATGGACTATTTGTTCATTTATTTAAAATACCTGTTTAAATGGGTATTTTTATAACTACTGTTTACTTCATTTTAATCTTTAATTATTTTGTTATGTTTTTTGGTTAACATTTATTAACTGCTTGTAAATTAAGTCTAAAATTTATGTTTAACACAACTAACCCTTTATTTGATTAACTATTTTTATTGTTAATGAAGTTTGTGTTTTAAATATAAAGTCAGATAAGCGTTAAATTATGGCATGAGTTGAGTGTGTTTTTTGCAAATTTGCAAAACGATTCAAATATAAAAAAGTGTTTAAAGGGTTTGACAGGAAGTGTCTCTACGTTAAGGCTTCAAAATAATTATATACACACAAAAAAGCCATGTTTTTAACCTCTAATGACCATTAAATTGAAATATAATATAATCCCGTCTAAATTAAATCCAATCCATCACCGATACAATATAAATACATTGCAAACACTGTTTGTATATATTTTTTAAATCTTGAATTTTATTATGAATTCTGTACTCAATTTGCTAATAAAGAAATGCTTTTTAGAGATCTTCTTTGGAGGCATAATATCTCATCTGCTCTTTACTATAGTTTTTTTTGTCGAACAGATTGAGTAGAGAATTGGTTTTTGAAGAAAATAATGGTTAGAGTTATTACATCTTCGGGCTATTATAAGCGACTCTCCATTAATATTATATTAAAATAAAATATAATTCAATAGTAAATATATCTCGCAATTGATTGTATGATAGCATGGGATTGTGGGCTAGAATTTCAAAGTATTATTTTAATTGCTTTCAAATTAGGAGAGCAGATGATTTGAAACAATAAATAATTGTTTGAATGCTTTCCTAACGTGACCTCCGAGTGAGTCACTGAAGAGCGAGAAAATAATAGCAAAAGAAACACAAAAAACAACATAAAAACTAAACAAAACTATAAGCAAACCATTTATAGCAAAAAAAATAACTTTAGATTTTGGTATATTTTTTTGTCTCCCTTTTTATGGTTAAAGCAATTAATGAATAAAATAATTGGATTCAATGTTAATGTATTAAAAGGGAAATTAATCGTAAGAAATTGTGTGATTATATGATTGCAAACAGGGATTCAACAGCGACTGAATATCACTAGCACACTGACCGGCCATACAATGTTATCGTGTTTAGTGACGCGACCCGATGTACCGCAGCAAATGTTTGATATGTTAAGACCTCACTGTGCACTAGACATCTGGCAAAAGCCATCTAATATGCCGAGGGATGAGTTACTGGAGCGTATTAAAGGCAAACAAGCATTGATCTGCACACTAACCGATCGCATCGATCGACAACTCTTGGACAGCGCCACTGAATCGTTGCGAGTGATCGGCACTCTATCGGTTGGTTACGATCACATCGACATTGGCGAGTGTCGCCGACGAGGCATTCAAGTGGGACACACACCCGATGTGCTGACCGATGCTGTGGCCGAACTCACTATTGCTCTCCTATTGGCTACCAGTCGACGGTTATTAGAAGCACACAAAGCTATGCTTAAGTATGACAAATACATTAGGATTTGGTTTTGACTATAGTTTTATGTTTGAAGTGTTTTCAAACAAATGTATTTTTACTCCACTTTTCACTGTACACTCTCGCAGTCTCTCTCTCTCTCTCTCTCTCTCTCTTCCTCTCCTTTTCTCGTTCTAAGCGATTGTCACAACAGAGAGCCGTAAAGAGCTATTGATTTATTAGACATGTATTTTCAGTGGCGAATGGAAGCCGGGATGGAGTCATGATTTTATGTGCGGCTCAACCATTAAAGACAGTGTTATTGGTTTTGTGGGCGCGGGTCGTATCGGCGGTGCTGTATTGGATCGCCTTTTGTCTTTCAAAGCCAAACACTATCTGTATTGTGGAAACAAATCAAAGCCTTCCGTTGACTCAATGGGCGCACAATTTGTATCGTTTGACGAACTGTTAGTAAAGAGTGATTTCGTAATCATTAGCTGTCCATTGAATGACAAAACTCGTCATATGTTTGACGAAAAAGCATTCAAACGTATGAAGAAGAGCGCGATTCTGATTAATACAAGTCGTGGCTCTGTTGTCGATCAGACCGCTCTTTACAATGCATTAAATAACGGAGACATTAGAGGAGCCGGACTTGACGTCATGGAAGTGGAACCGATCCCTCTCGACGACCCCCTCCTTTCATTGTCTAACGCCGGTTAGTCTGAGCTCTACATTAAGTCTAACATTGAATTTAATTAACAAACAATGTGTCCCTTTTATGTATACTAAACTGTCTCCAAACTCACCACTAAATAGAGGGAGTATTTGATGATTGCTTACAAACATTGAATTTTTTTTATTCATTTGATATTCTGTTTGGAATTCATTAAAACCCAATACAAGGACTCTTTAATTGAATCCAATTTTTACATTCAATAATATATTCGCGTTTTTGATGCCCGCAGTTGTAGTCCGAGAGCTTTGTATAGATTTTATAGATTTTAATGTTTGTTAGTTTGGGTTTTGAGGCAATAGTTTAAAATTTATTGTAAATTAATGACAAAGAATTGATTGAAATATTATTTATTAACAATGTTTTAGTAATATTACCACACATTGGAAGTGCTTCTCACGAGACTCGACTGGCAATGGCTGTGTTAACGGCTCGCAATGTGATGGCAGGCCTACAACAGTCCCAATTGCCCGCTCCCGTCTGCCAATAAAACATCTCATATATGAAGACTCTTGTTTGTTAAACATTTTTAAAGCTTATAATTATATTTTTTTGGTTTGTCTATATAAATGTATGTATGTTTTCTGGCAAACTAATGGTAATTACTATACGAGTCTTGACTTTTCGTGTCTTCACTTTTTATATGTATTTTGTTTTCCGTTTGCACTCATAATAAGGGAAACCTTTAGGTTAGGTATCGTTCTTAGAAAATATGAGCACCACTTGTGTGGCCCCAGAATTAAGGCTTAGTGAGAGAGAAATATTGTGTGGCGTAAAGGGAGACTAGCCTAACGAGCCTGTCGTCATCCTCCTTATGCTCCCAAAAAACTATAGGCTCCGTATGTCTCGTTCTCATCGTCTTTCATAACATAATATTTCTTAACATTCAATGAGAGAGAGAGAGAGAGAGAGAGAACTACAGAGCCAGCAGAACTCCACGACAACTGATAACTATATAATACCTGATTTGGTGTATATATTATATCTTATACCTCACACACTACTCCCATGTTATATTGGCTCAAACACACACATAGCTATTAGATAAGCATTATTTTCATGTTTAAAAAGTAGTAAAACGTGAACTAAACCTAACATTTTATGAATTCCATATCATATCGAGTTGTAGAGTAATACTCTTTACACCAATTTATTGTTCAATTTTTGAAATTCTTGTTTCAGTTAATTATCTCTTATATGTTATGAGATATAAAAGAATTTTCTTTTTGTTTAGTTATTTTGCCCCTAAAAACATAAATATTAATTAATTTTATATATGAATAAAAATTTGTTGAATTTTGCTTATAATAAATGGATTTTAATTTAGTAATAAAATTATTATTATTAATAAAATATATTTTGTTTTGTTTTTATTTAGACAAAAGTTTATGTATGTATGTATAGCAGTAAATGACAAGTTATTTGTCACTCAATAATTCACATCAACTCTTAAACAAGGATTTGTTGTGTAATTGAGAGCAACTCAGCACTAAAATAAGAGAGCGATTAGAGAGAGAGAGAGAGAGAGAGAGAGAGAGAGAGAGAGAGTTAGAGAGGAGAGAGTTGTGCGAACGAAACAAATCGATATCGTTATTCATGTCTTCACTACTGTTGATGTCATTGTTTCATTAAAACTTAATATATTATTCAAACACTTTGTTTTGCATTAAATGCAATTAAGTTGAGTAATCAAAAGCAAAAGCTTCTCATTGGCAGAGCTCTAACTAAACGACAATTTAATTAAATTAATAAAAATATCTTTTTGTAAATGTTTTCTAAGGTTTTTCATTAAATTTTTGTAAATTTTAGGAAACATTTTTTTGGTGTGTTTTGTTTTTGTATTAATAAAGTTTTAGTGAATTTGACAGCGATTTAATAGGCTCTTAAATAGTCAATTAAAGTCAATGTACTCATTGGTATAAACCCATAGTTAATTAAAGCCCACATCTCTTATGTCTTAAACACAATTTAATATATGAGTTAACATTATATTAGGAACTGAACTGTCATTTCAATTGAGTTATATAAAGAGCACTCAAAAAAAAAGATGAATGATATGTTTCTAATAGCTATTGATTTTTAAATTTTAACAATAATTTTTGTTTAAAAAACTAAACTAAACTTTATTAGAATAGTGAACGCAAAACTATATAAGCTTTATAATCAGCACAAAAAAAGGTGAGCTAATATATATACTGGTGTATACTTCTGGCTTAATATGTGAAGTGCTTTTACACAATATGTGAAAATGTACGACAATTATGAAACACATCTGACAAACTGAGAACTGGCTGTTAAATTGTTGTAATATCTGGTGATTTGATATATACAGGTGTATATATATATATATTATATAATATAAAATAGGTGAGCGCTTTTAGGGTTTCCATAGAGAAGTTTCCAGGTTTGTTGTGAACTTAATTTCAAAACAAACTAAGAGTATTTTTTCATAATATTATTAATATAATAATATAATACTGAGAATTGTGTGTAATATAAGTTGTTGTTTTATTTTATATATATATATATATATATAATCATTAAAATGAATGGCAATTCTGTAAGAATAAGACTAATGTACGTTAGATTAGGCGAAACGATGGCTGTGTTTCTCATGCGACAAGACATTCAACACTTTTTAATCTTTATTTCTAAACTAAAACTCTCGGCAACACTGGACTGACTCTGACTTTTTATATATAAAAAAATATATTAACACTAATTAATCAAATAAATATGATTAGTATTTAGTGTATTATTATAATAATATTATTATTCTGTATATTCCTATCTTTTTATTTGCAAATGTTTGATACTATCTTAAGATGAGTTCTTCAGTAGATTCAGAAATTATTGACACAAATGAACAAATGACAGGAAGAGGAGTGTCTAATGATCTGTTCCACGACCAGAGGCCACCAGAGCCCGGATTTAACAATATTAACGTTTGTATCAGGTTTGCTATGCTTTTTTGTTGGCCTCGTTTTGTTGAACAAACTTATTATAATTAAATTATTTTTTATATTGTTTGCGATAACAAATAATAATTATTTTTAAAAAATATGTGATAATGTTGTGGTAGAGTGCGAGCGATAACACCAAAGAATACTTACGCTAAGGATCGTAAGGACCAGATATTGAACTTTCCAGACGCCGGACAAATTCAAGTATAATATGAAATATAATATAATATAATAAACAGAATCCAAATGACAGAGCAAATGCACGAAATGAATGAATTTGAGTGTTGAATGTGTTGTGAATGTTGTGAAGCCAGAGATCAATTGGCCAACTAATGATCACTTGTAGTGCAACTGTTTGTTAGTGAATCAAAGCGTTCACTATAATTGCAATCGACTGTACATTTCTCTAATACTTGTATGATCTATGTGTTTGGCCTCTCGATGATAGCCCACGCTATTTATGCTAATAATAGGTTTAGTGTATGGATATAATCATCACTTATTACGAGAGAGAGAGAGAGAGAGAGAGAGAGAGAGAGAGAGAGAGAGAGAGAGCAAACATACCACCAGAGTTGATGTTGTTGTTGATGATGATGTTGTTGATCACTATATAATACATAGATGATGGTAAGAATATGTTTGTTAAACTTGCAAACCTTGTATAACACCAATAGGTTAGCGATCCTATGTCAGGAGTGTCCCGTTCCTTCACATTCAACGTAGTCTTCGAACCGGAAGCCACTCAAGAAGAAGTTTTTGAACACTCGGGAGTCAAACGGCTCATCGATATGTCTCTCGATGGGTAATCATCGATATATACATTATATTATTATATATACCAATAGGATATATACTATTACTAACACTAATCACTCTCTTATTCTTGAGATTCTTTGGATCTAATTATATATATTTTATATTTATTTATTCAACAATAGGTTTGCCTGTACTATATTGGCTTACGGCCAGACCAGCTCTGGAAAGACATATACACTCACAGGCAATGCATTTGAGGTCTGAATATATCATTTGGCCCTTTCCTTCAACATTATTATATATATTTTCTCATTCACTCAACGCTATTATCATTAAAGCAATAAATTTGTGTTAACGAGCACTTCATAGCAGCAAATATTTATCAAAAAATAAATAGAAATAAAACAAAATCTAAATTAAAAGCAAAGCAATGATAGTTAGCATTGGAGTGGTATAGCAATGAATTGCAAATTACAATCCATAATATATAAGCAAATGTTTGGCTAATGTGAGGCAATAACACATTGAGGAGACAATTTGAATGCAATAGAGAACAGCAATCGAGAATTGCCTGAACACACACTCATTCACTCACAAAACTTTCTCTCTCTCTCTCTCTCTCTCTCTCCCTTCTCTTTTTTCTCTCACAAATTACTTTGTGTTAAGAATATTATTAGTTATGAGTAGTTGTAACTATAGGTAACATTTGTCTCTATTTATTCAAACTGTCATTATATGGTTATAAACAGCAATATTCTGCGTCCGAGAACACAATCACTGCCAAAGGAAGTCCTAATGATGGCAGAGGAGAGCGGAGAGGAGCAGCAACTGTAGAGGCAGGACAGGCAGACAAGAAAATGATTGGTGTCATGCAATTAGCGTTTGCATACCTTTTTGAACAAATCAAACTCAGAAAAAACAGAAGTCTTCTCTACATAATTCATGTCTCTTACCTCGAAGTCTATAACGAACAGGTATTACACTATTTATAAGTCATTTATTTGGACTAATATTAGTCCACTATTTGCTAGTAATATTAAAGGCACATATTAACTAGGCTGACAGACAGATACTTAAGCCACTGACATGTCAATTTACTAAATATATATTATATATTATATTATATATTGTTTATATTTAACTACTAATTACTATTATTTTATGGCAATCATTCATGCGATGATGTGTTGTCGTACATCTTCAGGTTCTCGATCTACTCAATCCGTCCACAAAGAGTCTGAACGTGCGATGGGCTAAAGAGCGGGGTTTTTATGCCGAGAATCTGTTCAAAGTCGAGTGCGAAGACATTGGAGATCTGGAAGGTGTTCTCGAAGAAGGTATGCGCCAATGAATTGGAATTAGTAAACGATAGTTTAGATTATATATCAGATATTGTATCAGTGCTTATGTTTTTTGGTGTGTTTACAGGCTGTAAGAATAGACAGGTTCGCAGCCATAGTATGAACGATAACTCGAGTCGCTCTCACAGCGTAATGACAATCACATTGGCCTCTGAAACACAGGACCCCGAAGATCCTCAGGTAACGTATGGCCGCACACGTATCCGCACAGCTCTTACAGCTCTACATGTCTCAGAGGGCACAGCCATAATATGTGTGGCGCCTCACAAATATTCATATTATAATTACAACTCGTTTACTGTCTTTTTTCAATGAAAAAGGGATATATACGACGAGAGGGTCGGCTATGTATCGTTGATCTGGCAGGCAGTGAGAAGACAAAGAGAACTAACAGTAAAGGAGAGACACTAATTGAAGCCAATAATATCAATACCTCTTTGCTTGTTTTGGGTACCCATTGCTTACACTTTTAGTCTAAATAATCTCCAAATGTTAGCCCTATATATAGCCCAATGTTTTATTTACTTACTCTTAAAAGGCAACTGTATTTCCTCTCTGGCCGACCCAAAAAGGAGAAGCGGTCACATTCCCTACCGAGACTCCACTCTCACTAAACTACTCGCAGACAGTCTTTCAGGCAGTGGTATGACTCTAATGGTAATCCCTTTTTTCGCTTTATTATTGCTTATTATAATATAATACAAGCCTCTCTATTATATTTATTATTATTATATTTCTATTTACTTTTGTTTTGTCCACTCTTTTTGCTCAATGATGAGTCCAACACTTCAAGAGTTTTTGAAATCAATTGAGATTTTCTTTTTAAATACCGGACTCCGGAGAGAAAGATTCACTTGAAAAACAAATCTCTAAACACTAGTTCAGCAAAAATAAAATGTATTGATTTTGTAGATTCATATAAAGGATTCATTTAAGGATTACATTTCACACAAACACTTAACATACAGTACCTTTGAATAACGCCTCGCATTTAAGTGACGAAAAATACATGTATTAAAGTAATAAATTATATTACAACTAATTTATATATACAGATTTATAAATATAATCCAGCAACAAAAAAAAATCTAAACGAAAAACTTATTTTTATTACCATCTCATAAAATCCTAATTGTCGTAAAAAATAAGTTTGTTTTTTATAAGTAATATATTTATTTCAAGTGAAAAAAAAGTTGTTACATATTTACATAAATTGAAATTTTAATTAACATCAATTTGACATTCAAAATTGTTATTAAGTTTTTTTTAATAAATATATATATGTAGAGCATTAATATATTACATTAGTGACATTACTAATGTCACATTAGTATCTAGTTTTGTTAGTTTTATATTTGTTTTAGTTTTTTTCATTTTGAATATAAATTTATTTTGTTTGCAAAACAAAAATTTAATATTTCTTATTCAGTAGAAAGAGATGTCATTTTGAGTTTAGATTTGCATCCAAATTGGTTACAATTCATGCATCGATGCGGTAATTGATTGTAAATCAATATACAAATTATATATTATATTATACAAAAGCGTTGCACAAAATGCTGGCTAAATTTAATATAAAAACAATACAGTAAAAGGCATATAACCTTTGATCCAATCAATTATATATCTAGTGCTGGCAAAAGGGAAATTTCCCTAAAATTTCTCGTTTCTAAATTTCTAGAAATTTCCCTTGAACTAAATTTCTCGAGAAATTTACTAAAAATATTAAATAACTTTTTTATTAATTAAAATTTAGAAAATTTCTTCATTTAAACATTATTAGTTAAGTCATAACGGATCTATTTCTGCAATAAAAAGTCAATATATCATAATTTTTGGTCAGATTCCCATATTAATTTTCATATCACAAACGTATTTAATGTTAGACATAATTTATGTTAGGTTAAAATAAAAATGTAAATATTAAACATGGACGTA
>JAQIWK010001454.1:0-10451 GCA_034695265.1 Dissorhina ornata
CTATTTTTACGATATGGGTTTAGTCAAACTATCCAGTCCATTTGTAAAAGATTTTGATAATAGACATTATTGGGTAAATACGGTTTGTTTGCCCGACGCTAACCAACTTAATAATAACTACGAGTTGGTTATAGTGTACGGTTGGGGACAAACGGGTGATCCTAACAAAGAAACCAAATTTTTGCATAAAGGTTGTTTTACGTTGATACCATACCATCAATGTAAAAGAAATAAAATTGAAATGTGTACTAAAGCTACTAGTTCAAATATGCCCTTTACAAGAGTTGTACGTGATTACATTCAATAATTATCATATGCTAAACTTTTAAACAGTTAAAGTATAAATAATTAATATTGTATTAACCAGGGTGATTCGGGCGCTGGTGTAGTTCAATATACAGATATTAAATACCAGACCCGAGCTATCTTAGTGGCTGTACTTAGTGGTAGTACAACAGTAGTACAAACTGGACCGTCGGGTAATCGGACCTATAATCGAGAAATGATGAATTCTGTATCATTGACTATGGACTGGATATTGAAGACTATTAAAGATAATACTTAATGTTTCATATATTGAATATATATTTTACATTAAATTAAATGTAATTCAAATTTATTAATTATATATTTGTATTAATTTTAATTTGTTATTAGTTTATTATTTTAAAAAAATTAATTTTGTTATTATTAATTTATAAATTATTTGAATGCTTAGAGTTTATATGAAGTTGATTAAATTGAGATCAAGAAATAACATAATTTTAGTTATTTTATATTGCAACTTACAAAACACTGTTATATATTTAAAATATACAAAACGAAACACGAGATTTAATTTAAAACATAAATATAATTAACACTAAAACAATGCAATATATTTTAAGGCATTAATTAATTATTTATTTAGCCGTTTTACAACTGTTGCAATTAATTAATTGATATTAAAAATGAAAAAATTAGTTTTAATTTGTTATTTGATTTCAATTATCTGTAAGTTATATTTTTAAAGATGTTTTTAAAAAGTTCACGATTCAATTATAATTGATTTATAATTACAATTTAATTTTAGATCAAATTTCAGGATTGTTTGTAAAAGTAGGCGATTACCCTGCTTATACAGCTTATGGTGTGAATGAAAAAGATTGCGGCCTTAGATTTACGACTAAAACCATTTCTATTAGTTATTCAACAAATTGTTTTTGTAATACATATCCAAACCAAACAGTTTATGATCACTTCGGACCCTATAGTAAGACAACGGGTAATGAGGGACCGGACAGTCGTATAATTAATGGTGTGAGTGCTCTGTACGCCGAGGCTCCCTGGGCTCTACGTTTGTTAGTTACTGATAGTAATTCAAATGACAAATATATTTGTACCGCCACTTTAATTACAATGAAATGGTTTATAACTGCTGCCCATTGTATGCCTAACCCATTGTAAGCATTTATATAACTGTTTTAATTAAATGTTGTTATAAATTTTAATTAATGTAAAATTTAAATCAAACTCAACCAGATCACAAATGATAACCGTTATGGCCGATACTTATTTTCGTTATAAACAGACAAACAATTATAAAGCATATATTCATCCCAACTTTAATTTTACTAAAAAAATATATGATATAGCTTTAGTACAATTATCTAGGCCATTTAAAAAAGAATTAGATGGTAGACATTATTTAGTAAATGCTGTTTGTTTACCCGATGCAGACCAACTTAATAATAAGTATGAGTTGGCCATAATGTACGGTTACGGACTAACCGATAATATTAATAAGAAAATGCTTTTGCAGAAAGGTCGTTTTGTGTTTCAGCCATACAAACAATGTAATAGAGATAATGATACATTTATAATGTGTACTCTAGAAGTGCCCAAGTTAAATACATCTTTAACAAGATCGGTATGTACTATAATAGTTAATGCATAAATTATATTAAATATAATTTAACCAGGGTGATTCTGGCGCTGGAGTAGTTCAATATACAGATAATAAATACCAGACCCGAGCTATTTTGGTGGCAGTACATAGTAATCGCAAAAATAATAGTGATTTAACTGAATCATCTTATATGACATCCGTATCAATGAATATTAACTGGATATTAAAAACTATTAAAGATAATACTATTATTTAATTTATTTGAAATTATATTTTTGTTATGTTTTACTTAATTTTAATATGTTTTATTATAAATTAAATTAAATTATTAAGTTTATAGTTTGTTTTATTTAATTATACATATACTAAAAATTCAAATAAGTATTTTAATATAAATATTTTTAAAAATAGCTTTAATAGAAATTTTTATTTTTTTTAAATTGCAAAACATAGTATTTATAAAATGCATGAAATTAAACACAAGATTTAATTTATAATTAAAAATGTGCGATAAGTGTAAATAAATACAGCATTAATTACTGTTATGTAATTAACACTTAAGATAATTATTAATTAATATTTAAGTCTTATTTCAAAATAAAAATGTTGTTTACTATAGTTTTATTATACTTTTTAATAAAATTAACATTAATAATTTCATTATTTAATACAAATTAAGTTTTTTGTTAATTACATTATAAACTAATTGTAATTTTATTAATAATAAATATTCTTGTTATTCTAAGAAATCATTTAATATATATTTCAAGATTTATTGTTAAACAAAAATCATTGACTTTTTTGTTATCAAAATGTTTTAACAATAAATATAAAGGATTTAAATATACCTATTAATTGATAACAAACAAAAAAAATTGGTATAAACTGGTAATAACTTATATTAACTATAATTATCACAAATCAGTGCACATTTATATAAAAATGTATATATATTTCGCAAATTCCTGTACTTTTAATGTAGTGATTGAAAAAATTGATTAATAAACTTATCAGTTAAATTAAAATTAAAATTTTATTACTTTTCAAATATAGAAATAAAAAGCTATTAAATGTATAAAAAAGTACTGAAAAAATATTTCCAATGCATTGACTTTTTTTTCTGTATAAAAACAAAATCAAATTAGACTTTAATTGTAAAGTCAATGGCATTTAAAACTTTTAAAGTATATTTCAATGATCTTATTATTATTAGTTTTATTGAATAATAATATAATAGTAGAAAAAAACTATTTTAAACAAAGAATTGGTTTTCAAAAAATTTTATTTAAAATTAAAAAATAAAATAAAAGTAAAAACTAATTAATAGTCGAGACATTAATTTATAATACTGGCCTTCAAAGGGGACTGAAACCTTTGAGGTCAACCTTTTTTGAGTCCTTATTATATATGTATTTTGCAATACATTTGACTTTATTTACGATTAAAATGATTTCAAGAACTTTATGAGAGAAAAAAATCACTAGTTTTGGCTAAAAAAAAAGTTTCAAGTCTTAAGTTTCAATAAATTTAGAGAGAAGTGTATTGAATTAATAATGAGCTATCATTTTGGGAGACCCTTTTGGTAACATTCAAAACAAATTTTATCATATAATTAATTTATAATAATAATATTATTATTTTCAATAAAAATTTTTGATTAAATTGTTTGCAAAAAACAGTTTAATGTATTTAATAATAATAATAATAACAATCAAAGCCATGGCATGTGTTTGCGATTATGAGTTCAAGAACTTCTCGGGTCTCTTACTCTCACTTTTTTTAAACCAATGTTTTTGTGTTTTTATTTAAGGAAATACTTTTCCATCCAAACCCATCAAAAAAAGTTTTTACTTAAAAATTCATAGAAAATTTTAATCTTTACATGTATTTTGATGAGTAAGTTGACAGTAAAAGCTTTCTCTCTCTCTCTCTCTCTCTCTCTCTCTCTCAGATGGTTTGTCAATATTATTTTTGCAAACATTGAGTGCAATAGTAATCAAGTTTTTAGGTAAGAAAGCAATTCAAAAACATTAACCACACGTATTCAAGCCGGTGGTCCCATAATCAGTGACCGCTCTTTTGACTTTTGTAAACCTGAAATCAGTTTTATATTTATAGACTTAATCACTAAAATACTGTTTACTGGTAAATACGGTTTATTAGTGTTAGCAAAGAAAGTAGAAAATATAGGGTAAGAAAAAATATAATATATGATGAAATTGGCGCTCACTTTCTTCATGTATACATATTATGTAGTATTTGACGAGAAATTTGTTTTGACATTAATTTTATTTTTGAAAGAAATAAGTTAAATAATTCAAAATTCCACCAAGTACATCTAGATAAATAGATATGGTTTGCAATTTTTTCAATATAACTTTTAGGTATTATTAGTACATTTTATTAGTAAATTTTTTAAAGCTTTAAAAATGTCAACGAATTTTAAATATCAAAATCTCATGTTATTGTCCTTAAATTGGTTGACCTCTCTCTTCAACATAAGATTCTTCAACCTATTACTCCACCAAAAAAAAAACTTAACTTCACTTTCAATGTTAAACACAAATTTTCCATACATTTCTTGAATTTTGTTTTTTGTTTTTATTTATCTTTATTACTAAAATTGAAATGTCATTAAACTTTTTGAATACATTTCTTTGATATTATATATATATATTTTTTGTCTCTCTATTAGCAATGTAATGGAAATTTCAAGTCTAACCTTTGTATTGTTTAATAAAAAAGATATCAAAGTTTTTTTGTTTGATAATTGTTTCACTGGGAAAAAAAATCTGTATTCAGAAATATGTAATACATATTATGTATTTCAATAGGATTTTTACTATTTCAGATTACGGGGTGAATGTAACAAAACTATTGATACACTTTTTTTGTTTATCAGATAATTGCAAAATATAGTAAAAAAATTGTTTATTAGTTTGTAATTTCATTGAAATTATTTATATTTATTTATTAAAACCAAACTATTTACAAAATAATTTTGTTTATATCTTTAATATCTTAGAAAATATACAAATAAATAAAAAATATATTTCAAAAATGCTTTGAAATTTTAGTCAAATATACTTTAAAAACAATATATTAAAAAATAATCATGCTTATTTACTAGCTAAATTATCAGGTGATTTTTTCACTAAAAACTAAATTTATAAATTTTCAAATATAATTATAATTTATTTGTTTACAAATTTAAAATATAAAAACTATGTAACACTTTTTTTTTCATTGGAAATATTTTCTTATTTTTAAAAATAAAAGTTCAAAAATCTGGTAAAGTATTGGGTATACAAAGAGTCACTTTGTGTTCAAAGATGTAATGACCAAAAAAAATTAAAACGATTTATAGTTTTTAAGAAATTACACATTTTTAGTCTGTAATAGTCTGTCTGTGTGTCAAATAACTTTTTTGGGTAAACAACTATTATTAATATGCGATTTAATCAGTTAGGCTATGGACCACATACTGGCCCATCAGTTCATAGCTTTTGGCTATTTATTTCACACAGCAATTCACGTAATAAACACTTTTTGCACCAAACGTTTCATAACATTTTTATAGTAGAAAAAAAAGTGTCAAACAGAATGATATAATGTTTGGTCTGTCGACCAAAATTCACTGAACCCTTGTTTACCAAAAAAGTTGCCAAAAATTCTCTGATTATAAAAAATTAATAAATTCTTAGTATTTAATTGATTTAATTATAATAAGTATTTAATTTATAGCTAACCTTAGGTGATGAAAATTAATCAAAAGTTGTTTTGGTGGAAATTTTCTAAGAAATTCTTTGCAGTAATTTTCACTTTGAAAATGTAATACAAAGAATCTGTTATTCTGTTTGAATAATTTTGTAATTTTTTTAAAATCTAAACAATTTGTATAATTTTGTGCAATATTTGTATTTAAATTGTTTAGATAATACTTAATATGTTTAGTCTCACGTCTTTCATATCATTTTAATGTTATAATTCAATCTAAAATTTGTATTTATTTTATAATTTATATATTAATAAATATTTATATTATTATCTTAATATTAATAACTTAATTCTAAATATATGTAACATTTAGTTATGAATCATAATTTAAGATATAAATTGAAGCATAAGTGACCAAGTAACTAGAAAATGACAATAATCTTCAATTGAGTTAATTATTACAATTTGCACTCAAAATCAATTCTGTAAAGTCTTTGCTCTCATCTCTCCCTCCTCTCACGTCTACCTCCCTCTCCATCATTGCTTACGTATAAGAGTAAGTGAACTAAAGCACCCGTTGGACTCATGATAGACATCCAGATGAATGACCCAACTTTTGAGGGTACAGAGGACAGTCTTCATATGCAATGCTCTCTCTCTCTCTCTCTCTCTCTCTCTCTCTCTCTCTCTCCCTCCCTCTTTCTCAATATTTTCTTTGTGGTTAACACCAGTCAATCAAAGTTCAAATTGTTTTGCTTTTTATGTTTAATTTGCAACAAATCAAAGCAAATAAAGATCATAATATTCTCATAACTGTCTTTTATTTTTATGTAATGAATCTGTAGATATAACACAGAGGAGAGGAGATATGGTATTGCATTGCATTCATTGAATGACAGTTTTTTGTGCCGACCCATAGAAAGAGAGTGCCTGTGGAGAGAGAGCGAGAAAGAGCGAGAGAGAGATAGCACACGGCGATTGCTACCTTGACAGTGAACTTGTTGTTGCTTATCTACGTAAGCCTCTCATACTCTCATAGTTTTAGCTTTAATCGGGTCACTAAACTTGATTACATCCCATGAATACTTAAACACAATTCATGCAATTTATTGATTTGAATTCCAGGTTTTACTTTCTCCTCTAACTGCCCTCCCCTCTCAGTCCTTACCCCCTTGTTTATGACCAAAAACTCCTATATAAAGCGGACCAAATCGTCTCCAAGAGTCATATCAACTTCACAAACGTTCACTTGAATTATAATCAAATAAAAAAGTTTTTCAATACTTGAATTAAATATGAATAGTTTTGCGAGAATTGCTTTAATAGTAGTTGTCGTCTATTTGAGTCCATCTTTTACCGATGGCTCCATCCGAGGCACTGGTGGCCGTTCAATACTGTTATCCGGCGGAGCACCCACTCTGCATACCACTTCTGGTCAACTGCAAGGTCTTCATGTTGTCAAATCCAAACGAGTCGAAAGTTTCCAGTATTTGGGAGTACCGTACGCCACCCCTCCCGTCGGCAAACTCCGCTTCCAAAAGCCGCAACCGTTTAACTACACCAATGAGTTGAGAAAAGCGACCGACTTTGCGGCCACATGTATCCAAATGAGACATTTGCCTCAACTTATTAACCCACTTCTCAATGTAGACGAAGAACATAAAGTAAGTTATAGTTTTGTTTAAACTTTTTATATTATATTTATATTACAAGAATTGAAAACTAACTAATTTTTTCATTTAATTATCTAGACTTCTGAAGACTGTCTCTATCTGAACATCTATGTACCAAAACAGTTGTCAAATTCAAAACAAACTTCACTACCAGTAATGGTTTGGTTGCCGGGAGAAGGCTATGATTTTGCTGACGCCCGACAGTTTGACGGCTCTTACTTGGCTTCGTTGGGAAATGTAATCATAATTACCGTTCAGTACAGAGTCGGTGTCTTTGGCTTTTTGAAAGGCGACTCAATAGCATCTGGAAATATGGGTCTTTGGGATCAAATTATGGCACTTAAATGGATCCGAAAAAATGCCAAAGCTATTGGTGCCGATGCTGATAATATCACCGTATTTGGTCGCTTCACTGGCTCGATGTCCATCTCAATACTGTTAACTTCACCGGTAGTTAGAGATATGTCTCCGCCTCTGTTTAGACGAGCCATCCTATTGAGTGGTATCGCTGTCGGCGATTGGGTCTTCGAGAACGACCATCAGATGAAAGCCAACCAATTAATGACTCAAATTGGATGCGCCGACAAAGACGTGGATTGTCTGAACACAATGTCTGCCCAAACCATTCTGGAGAAGGCGTCGTACGGTTGGAGACCAACCATTGACTCGGTTCTGATTGAAGCCGAACCGTTGAAAGTCCTCGAAAAAGGAAACTTCGCTAACGGCGTGACTGACGTAATGCTCGGCACCAACAAAGTTGAAGGTAGTCTCTGTCTGTTGACACACTTTGCGGCCAAAACCCGATTTTACGACAAAATCATTAACAACGAGTTGACTGAAAGTGATTTTTTGGAAATGATTGAAAGCGATATGAAAATGTTTTTCAACCAAAAACACAATACCAATGATTCAACGACTTATCAAAACAAAGTCTTCATTCAATCGTTAATCAATAAAAGCCAGAACTCATCGCTTCGGGACCAATATCTGGAGTTCTGTTCGTCACTATTCATCACATCTCATATGAAAAACTTTAACAAACTTTTACAGAAAAGACAACTCACCCAACAAAATGATATCAATACAACACTGACCAATACATTCGCGTATGAACTCCAATACCGACCGTCCTTTTCGATTGCCCCCCGATTTATCGAGTCGGCCATTCACGGCGACGATGTCTTACTGGCCTTTGGTCTCATCCATAGCTCGCCGGTCGCCCCAAACAAAGACGATGAAAAAATGACACAACTATTGATCCAATCGTTCACTAACTTTGCCACTTATGGCAATCCCAATGGCTTGAGTCAAGAATCAGATAATTTGTGGTCAAATAACGATATCTCTGTAATCAAGACAAAGATTGATAGCAATGACAAACAAAGCAAAGACGTGGTTTCGGTGACACAACTATTCTTGTTTAGTTCAACGGCCGAAATGCTCATCACTTTCTTGAGCACTTCGACCACAATTTTGGCTCTTTTGGCCACTTCTTTGATCTGTTTTATTATATTTCTTCTCCACAAACAAAGGCATACAAACGATAACTACAGTAAAGACAGCGCTTTATTATAAAGATTTATCCATTCATGTCATCATTCAATCATTTATTTGATCATTAATTTTATTTTTTGTACTTTTCATTAATAATTTATTTATTGTAAAATATATTTTGTAAATAATTATTTGATTTGAAATCAAAATAAAATTTATTATTTTAAACCATTTATTTGTATTGTATTTCTTAATATAATTTTTATTACTATTGGACTCTAATTATTGATTTTAAGTAATATTTCTTTATTTTAATCCTAAAATATTTGCTCCAAAACTATATCACTAAATAAAACAAACAAAAAAATTAATAATAAATTATACTTAAAATATATAAACCATTATTGAATAGAAAGTATAGATCACATCCATATCCGGGAACAACACATAAAACTAATTATTGGTATAAAAAACTAAATACAAGTCAATGAAGACTTGGCCTAAAAAGCAATTTACAGCTCATTCTTGAAGACCATTTGCGACAACTTCTGTAACACTTGGCTCAACAGATCCGTTGATTATTGGATGACTTATGTCATCGTCAGAGGAATTGTCTTTATTATCGTCAACCGAACCATTAAGTTGTTGTTCGCAATCGTCGTTCAATTTGTTGGCCTTATTATGATCATTGAGTTGCCATAAGGGTATACCGGCGGCAGGTGTCGGTGCGAACTGGCGTTTACTCACTAATAATGCCTTAATTGATGCCAACTCTGACTTAAGCTCATAAAGTGATACGTCTTCGGGAGCTTTCATTAGACGCAATTCGGTCTCTATTTGTCGCTTAATGTTGGTCTCAATAGACGACATATTGGTCTGTAATAAAGTCATGGCTTTGGATAACTGATCCAATTGTTGTTGAATCACAACATATGGATGTGGTTTAGATTTAGTGTCAAAAATGATGGGTTCAATGAAACGCTTGTATAACACATACGCGCCGTATATAACACTACCGAAGACAGCGATACTTGACATCAATTGAGTGCTTTTGACCAAAAATGACGGCTCAAAAGAGGGTCCGATAGGCATCGGGTGTTGACCGGCAGTGACCGGAGAAGTGAGTGACGGGTGAGAGCGGTTGGGATGCAATCGATTGGACCTATCAATGGCTGCATCGATCTCTTCCAGACTCAAGCCTTTCCTGAGAAGGAAAGTACGCTTTTGATGCAAAGGACTGTCCATTACTCTGGGATTCATCATGAAATTGACGGCCGTCTGCACCATATCTTCGCGAATCACTTCTCGATTGATAGGAACGTAAGGTATGGACGACGACGACGGTGTCTGATGGTCGCCATCCATGGCAATGGTATGTGCATTATCTGTGGTCGGGTTTAAGCCATCGCTGGACTCGTTGTTTGTTGTCTGCGAAAATAAGTTGAACACAAATAGAGATCAAGTGGTCATTAAATGGTGATCTAAACCATGACTTACATTATGAGACATTGTGTCTTCAAATTGGTAATTGTCTTAACAAATGGCCATCAAATCAGTTGAATAGTTGATAAACACATCACATTTGTTGGGTTTTTGCCCATAGATTAGCCAATCTATGTGTCAATACATGTACAGACAGTACAGTCACTGTACAGTGTGTGGCAATTGTTGACACTTTT
>JAQIWK010001455.1:0-10450 GCA_034695265.1 Dissorhina ornata
TAGACAACTAATTTAAAAATATATTTAATGTGTTTTAGAAATATATTACTTTTTTATATATTAAATTTGTATTATTAAATAGATTTATAAATAACTTATATTAAATACAATTTAAATTAACATTATTATATTTTATTATATAAATTAAATAAAATTTATTATTGTTTATGATCTTGATTAATAAAATAATTAAATGTATTATGAAATTAAACAATCCTTGTTAATTACATCAACCATAATTATTGTCAAGTACATTTCTTATGTAATTAATATCTATGATATTACAATTGTATTATTATTATTTTTAAATTTAATTATATTTGCTAATTATAAGTTTATGATCATTAAATTATTAGCAAAAACAAGTTATTTATAGTTTTAATAACAAAAGTTAATTATTGTGTATTAATTAACTGAATATAATACATTGTTATCATTTCTTTTATTTAATTAAATAACTAATATTGGTGAATAATAATTAATGTGCAGCAAAAAATAGTATTTTCATAGATATATTACAAAAATTATATTTTAAATTATTAATGACAATGAATTTAATTATAATTGATAAAAATCTATCGGGAAATTTAATTGTAAAAGATTTTAATAAAAGATTTTATAAAATAGGTTTAGGGTATAAACCAAATGACCCAGAATATCGACAAAAATTTTTCATTTTAACAATAATTTGTTTATTTTTATTAATAAAATATTTAATTATATTTATTAGTGGTAATAACGAGTACCTACATATAATCTTGGGCGATTATGGCTATTTTTATCAAATCCCTGTACATTATACTATGGTATTCATAATTTTGAGTCATTGGGCAATAAGTTTGCAATTACTTGGTTATTATGTGTATAAAAGTGGTATTGATTTAAAATTTTTGGTAATATTTGAAATGTTGGCCGGTTTAAGATCACCTGGAAGTATTGGTTTCAAAACAAACCCAGGTCAAATTGTAAAGTTTGCCAAATTGGCCAAGGTAGTCTCACAAGCAATTTACTTAAACAATACATACAGTTTAATGATATTAAGCACCACAATGTCACCAGTGATTTATTGGTTAAATACTAGTTTAATGAACGCAATTGTGTATGGTGGTTTACATTCAATACTATTTAACATGTGGAATTATTTTGTCTGGAATATTATAGCCTATCAAACATTAATGTTTTACCTTGTTTGTAAATATATTATAATTAGAGTAGATGAGTTAAATAAAAAATGTTTAATTATTATAAAATCCAGAAATTTTGGTAATAATTTGGTGGAAATTCTGAGGGAATTTACTAAGTTATTAGAAATTACCGACAATTACAACGCTAGCTATTGGTCCAAATTTTTGCTGTCCGTATGGATCAACTTTGGTTTAGTAGATATATTGTTAATATTTTGTTTATTATTTTATAAAATGGATTTGTATTTAAAATTTATATTTATTTATGTAATTTTAATATTTTCGACATTATTTTTATTTATTATATTCATCGCATCGGCGGTTAATTATAAGACCAAAACTTCTATAAAATATTTAATTCAATTATTAATGGTGTTTAATAAACAAAATAAATTTATCATGGTCACTCGTGTGCCTATTATTAAACTTAAGGTTTGGTTTAATTTAATCTTTTAATTAATTTTTAAATTAAAATTTTTATTCAATAAAATATTAATTTTAAAAAATTAAATATAGTTATTATCGCTAATAGAAAGGGTGTCCCATAAAAGTGTTGGCTTTTCTTGTTTTAATTTATTTACAATTAATTATAGTCGATGTTATGAAGTAAGTTAATTTTTTTTAATTAAAAATTATTTAAAAATTAATAATCATTTATTTTTTGTTTTTATAGATTATTGCCTTATTAATGATAATGTTTTTAAAAATAGTTGAATTAACAATTATGAAGAAAACAGCATTTAATTAATTAGAAATTATCAATTTCATTGGTCTACTATCTTGATAATTTATTTTTATAAAATCAATAAATAAATAAATAATTTTATAACTTTATAATATTTTTCTGGTAATTTTATTTATAATTTATTTATTAATTATCATTTTCTAAATAGTCTGGCTAATTATTTAAATAACCAATTTAATATAAATTAAATTATTATTTTAAAATGTTATTTATTTAAAGTTATTTAAATATAACAATTTACTTTTAAAAATTATTGTTTTAAATTTTTTTGCAATTTTAATATATTTCTTATAAATTAAAGTTTATATATCAGGAAAATTGTGACATGTTATGCAAAATGTCAAGCACATTTAACCAAGTTGTTTATAATAAAAAATAAATGCTTTATTTTCCTGTCATTTCAAATTCAATATTTTATATAAAACCAATGAAACCTTTAAATAATAATTTTAAAATATATTCAAATACTTAATTAATAATTATTTAATTTAATTGTAATCTATAAAAAAGGTTGTATATTTTTACACGGGATAATACACAGGATAGCAAATAAATAAATTAAAATAAATAAATAATTAGACAGGTCTTTCCCACCAAAAAAATAAAACAAAAACAAATTAAACCTGGTTCAGTGGCATGGTTTATATTGATAAATAAATAAATTAAATTATTAGTTATTTATCTCTAAAAAAAGTATTTAATAATTCAAATACAAAAGTTTTATATAAAAGTTATATATTTAACATTAAATAGGATGAGTGGTTACGACGATTGCAAGCCATCGGCCAATACGGTGTCCAATAAGCCGTACGTCCGTATTGTTGAACAGCCGGCCCGCAGTGCCGTACGATTCCGGTATGAATGCGAAGGCCGATCGGCCGGCCCTATACCCGGTGTCAACTCTACCATCTCGTGCGCCACTTACTCGACCATTCAAATTGTCAACTACTCGGGTAAACAAGCGATGGTTGTGGTGTCGTGTGTGACAGTATCCCAACCTTACCGACAACACCCGCACCATTTGGTGGGTCGGATGGGCTGTCATCAGGGCGTCTGTACGCTGATTGTGGACAATACGGACCACTTGTGTTCATTCACTCATTTGGGTATTCAATGTGCTAAACGTAATGAAATAGCCGCTCGACTTAAGCTTAGAAAACACTTGCAAATTGATCCCACATTTGGCGGCTTTGATCACATCATCAAGTCTTCGCGTGGGGTCGACTTGGGATCAGTTCGCCTATGCTTTCAGGTCTTTATACTTTAAAGATATTATTTAAATATTGCTATTAATTCATAAATAAATTTCAATTTTAAATCAGGAATTAGTTATAAAAGTATTATAAATTTAAATCAAATGAAAACATTAAATCAAATTTAACATATATTTAAAACAAAGTTTATAATTTGGATATAATTTGTTTTAATAATTTATTTATTATTTTTAGTTACTCTCTCTCTCTCTCTCTCTCTCTCTCTCTCTCTAAAACACAAGATGTTTAAGGGTATTCACAACAAAAACTTTAAACAAACATTTAATTATGTAATTTCCTTATAAAACAACTTTTATTACAATGAAATTTAATAATAATATTATAATTCAAAACAATTATCAAGGTCTATGTGAACTCACCCGATACGCCCGACCAGTTTACTGTACCGTTAGCGCCCGTAGTGTCCGATCCGGTATACGATAAAAAGTTATTGTCCAAACTGGCCATTAATGACATATCAACCACCAGTGCACTGGTCACGGGTGGGAAAGTCATGTTATTTTGTAATTATATAGATGAGGATGATATTGAAGTGGTATTTTTTGAATGCCATCCAATCACTGGCCAACCAATTTGGCAATCATTAGCCATATTGAGTGCCCCGTACGGAGAAATACACAAACGGGTCGGTATGTCATTTGTGGCGCCGGCCTATCGGGACATTTTGGTGACTGAACCGGTCAAGTGTTATATGCAGTTAAGGCGTATAAGCGATCACGAGTCCAGTGATCCCATTGTGTTTCACTACCTACCCGTTCAACCACAACATAACTGTCCATTAGTTCAATCATTTAATATACCTTTCATTGACTCAATGGGCAAAAAAAGTAAAATTAATTGTACTTTTAATCATAATTATAATAGTAAATACCTGGATAATACTTTTGAAACTGATATCAAACCAAATAAAATTAATATAAAGCAAGAGTTTCTTAGTAATAATAATCTAGATGAGTTGAAGACATCTATTCAAAATAAAAATAATCCTGATAATTTAATTTGTAAAACATTTGATAAAAATTTCATTTGTAAACCAATAATTAAAAGTGAATTTATAAATACTTTAGACAGAAATCATTTATCAATGAAAATTAATGAGCCAATGAATGAACCTGGATTAAATTTAGTTACACAATTTGACCAAGATGACCAATTTATTATAGATAGTTTAATAAATCATGATGAAAATAACAAGTAAATCAAATTTTCATGTTTATATTTATTGATTGTAAAAATTAATAATAATTAAATTTAGAATAATTAAATAAAATTACAATTTTTATAATAATTATTTAATTAACAAAATTATTAATAATCATACATTCTATTGATTAATGATTTAAGATATTCAAAGGACTTTTATTTATAATTTAAAATATTAATTTAATTAAATCTTATGAACCGTACGATTACTTTTATCGTCAAATTATTTGTTGCATTTATTTCATATTTAAGACTTTAAATGCAATCATATTGTGTGTCGTTTCATATATTTTCTGGATTTAGTCTTATACTGACAGCCATTATCTGTGCATTCAATCCATGGTATGTCCGGTAAGTCATTGGGATGTACTATCAATTGATGTTCAGTTAAAGCAGATTTCCATTTAAAACTTTTGTCGCAATTATTGATTAAACACTTGAATTGACGTTCATTTGAGTGACATTGCAAATGCATATCAAAATGACTTTTATCACCCGTTTTATACTCACATCCCTTTCGATGGCACCGGTATTTAGTGATGTGTTCACTAGATTTATGTTTAGCCAAATAGTCGGGTCTCGCAAATGTTAGGCCACAACCATTGATACCACACTTATAGATACGGTTCAAATGGATGCGTTTGTGTTTAAGCATATTTGATAAATCATTAAACTTTTTGTCGCATCCAATGAATTCACACTTATATTTGCCATCAATAGTCTTGGCGTGTCTTCTAATGGGATGACTAGCGATATGTGTCTCCAATTGATCCTTATGTTTGGTTTGATAATCACATTCATTGAGACCACACGTGAATGACTGGTCCAACACATGAGCGCCAGACTTCTTATGTCTTCTCAAACTGTTTCGATAAGCAAAATGTTTGACACACTTGTTGTGGTCACAGAAGAATCGTTTACCCGAATGTGACAATCGGTGTTGTCTTAAACCATCCAAACATTTATAACTTTTACGGCAATTATTATAATCGCAAATATAATTGTCTTTCAATGTCTTCGTGCGTTTGTCTCGTTGTCTGTAATCAGTGTCCGACTCATTGACAACTTCTTCATGACTCGCACCACAACTGTATTCTTCAGTTTCGCTGTCATTGTCTTGACTTCTTGTGGCAAATGTTTTGTCATTATTGTCTAATTCAGTGTCACTTTGACTCTCATCTGAGTCACTGTTGTCTTCATTTTTATCAACTCTTTCATCGATTGTCTCAGCATTTGATTGATAATCGATATTAACGTCGGGTTTAATGTCTTCTTCGGATTCAATGCCCAATACATCAAACTCTTCTTCATTATCATCAACACTACCATCGATTGTCTCATTGGATTCAATGTCTTCGTCTAAATCAATGTCTTCTTTTTCCTCCAATATATCAAACATTTGTCTCATAATTGACTCCTTATTGTCAACAATACTGCCATCAATTGTCTCAGCATTTGATTGATAATCGATATTAACATCGGGTTTAATGTCTTCTTCGGATTCAATGTCTAATACATCCAACTCTTGTCTGTCAATTGATTCTTCATTATCATCAACACTACCATCGATTGTCTCATTGGATTCCATGTCTTCTTCGGAGTCAATGTCTTCTTTTTGCTCCAATATATCAAACATTTGTCTCATAATTGACTCCTTATTGTCCATCAAGTCTTCATTTTCATCGACAAACCCATCCATTGTTTCCTCTTTTGGCTCAAAATCGTTATTGTCTTCACATTTCATACCATTTTGTGATTCATTGTCTGAAGACATAACTTCTGGCACTTCTTGTCTTTGAGGTAATACTTCCAGTAATTGATGACTTGATTGACCACTGATTGAGGCATTGTTTTCATTCAAATCTGAATTGAATTTCAAATAAAATATTAATTGAATTTAAAGTAAAATACAATCAAAAGACTTACCATTTGTTGATCTATTGGTCAAATCAATGGCCAAATCCCTAATGTCTTTAAAATTATCATCAATTGAAGTGACATTTGTTTGACTAATACTTGAATTAACTTTAAGTAAATTGAAAGTCAAATCCAATTCACATTTCAGATGTTTCAGTGACACAAAAGTCTTCATTTGTTGTCTCAATTGATCCATTGGTGACTTTAAATCACTTGCAGTCAACGATTCATTACTGTTTGAAGCCATTGTTTGTCACCAATTAGTAGACAAATCAAACATTTAATTACAAAACAATTAATAAATTTAAACAAAATTTATATCAAAAAAGTCTAAAACAACACGTGTTTTGAAATACAAAGCATTGAAATCAAAGACTTTTGAATACAATTCATATAAAATGTTACACTATTTTACTGTTTATGAGTCATAAATTATGTCATAAACTTTACAAACAAATTCAAAATTAATTTTGAAAATTGTTTGTAAACTTAAAAATATATTTTATTATTTATTTTATTATTTATTTTCAAAATTTGAAATTCAAATAAATAACTTTAAATATTTAATTCAATAATTTTTATCAAAATTAGTCAAATAATTACTTCATATACTAAACACTTATTAAATTAATAATAATTAAGTAATAATTAAATACTAAAAATATTAATCATTTATAGTATAAATTTTACACAAAGTTTTAATTTCAAATTTTAAATAAATTTTGTTATTTATATTTTATTATTAAATAGTTTTAATTTAGTTTTAAAGATTATATAATAAAATACATTTTTTACAAATAAATAAATTCAATTAAAACATAAAATATGATAAAAATAAGTGAAAAATGAAAATCATTTGTAATTTTGACAGAAATGGCAATTGATTTACGAGAAGTCCGGACATTATGTTTGTGACCATTAGTTTTGTCATCAATTGATTCACTTGTTATTTGAAGTGTTGTCGGCAGTGGTGTAGTCGTTGTAGTTGTCGTAGTCGTAGGCCTAGGCTTTCGCGGACATTTGAAAGTAGCCGTTAGGTTACCTCTCGTACACTAAAATGTTTAATAAATTATTTACAATTAATTAAATTTAAATTATAATATAAATTGTATTTAATAGACATTACAGGCGGTGCATAAATACTGATATTACACCTCCAGTACCAGTCAATTGATTCAAACATAAACAGGTGTCGGGTGTTAGTGACGGCGCCCTTAAAAAGCCGTTGACTTAAGTGATCAAAAAAGTACTGTAAAGTCCATTGAGCCTTATCTTTGAGTGGATCCGGAGAATCGGCCAAAAAGTATAGATATTTATCGATTACTACTGTTTTGTAGTTTTCTTTGAATATCGGTCTTTGAATGTCTTGAAAAATATATTTAACGAAATAATTTGAATTATTGTAAATCAGATACACTTTTGTGTCTTTCAATGCCAACGATTCATTCAAATAAGTAAACGCCCACTCAATTGGTTGGACAGGCATTTGAGGCCAATTTGTGGTCAAACCATTGGCCTGTCGTTTGTCACCGTTGTATAGAAACCATTGGTTTTCCTTTCAAAGTGTTATAAAAGTTTGTTTTAATAATTAATTGGTTTATAATTTTAATATTAAATTAAATAAATACTTTAATAAAAACCGTAGACTTTCTATAAGTCTGTTCGTCGATAACAAACCCAGTGTTGATAGGAGTCGGCAGTTGTGGCCACCGATCGGCAAAAGGTGTGGCGAACTCGTCAACAATGGCCGGTATATTGGTATCAAATTTCCAGAAATAGTTGTCTTTAAAGACATAGTCATTGCCGTCATCGGCAGAAAATGCGCCATCGATTTGCATGTCATCGCAAAGTTTAATGTCCGGATCTATTACTGACGTATTATTACTACTTTTAATAATTTGTAAATTATTTGATAAATAAATTATTATTAAAACCAAGAGTTTATCAATGAAATACATTTTTTAGACAGATTTGTAGTTGAAATTTAAAATTAAAGTAAAAACTACTAATTTTTTGTTAATCAATGATTAGATTTAAATAAATAATACGTTAAACAATACTTCAACCGCCCGTTCATAAAAAACTTTAAATTAATTGTAAACTCAATTGATTGTAAAATAATTATGTATTTTAATTGGTTTATTGTTAGACAATATTATGATTAAAATTTTTGGCCAAAATTTGTTTTAAACATTGATTTTGAAATTAAATTCATTAAAAATCTTAAACTCTCCACTTTAATCTAGTAATTAATAATTATTTAAACTATAAATTAATCTATCGTTTAGTTTAATTAGCAAAAGTTGTTTATTCAGTATGTGTTTGAAATATATTACATAAAAATATATTTAAAATAAATTAATTAAACAAATAAAACAAATAAAGTTTGAATTAAATTGAAGCCAATGTTTGGATTGATTCTAGACTTTTGTGATGAGCTTTGGATTCACTATAAGACGGATCCTTTTTATCGACAAAATGTGTGTCGCCTTTGGATTTATTTTGTGTCAAAACCAATGCAATGACTGCCACTGCCATCAGTACCAGACATGAGATGATAATTGCAATTATAAGTATCACATAATAGACGTTAAAACCTGAAGATTTACTTTGTTTGACACTGGATTCAGTCATTTGATTGATGTGTTTGACTGAATTGGGTGTCGACGGTGTGGTTGTTGTAGTTGTGGTCGTAGTTGTAGTCGTTGTAGTGGTTATCGGTCTATCAGTCAAATTAAGTGGACAATTGAATAGATCCGATGACCACTCCGTCGGTTTACACTTAAATTATATTAAAAATTAATTTAATTTTACTTTTAATTGAATGAAAAAACTTTGAATACTTGTTTGGCATCCGAGGAATCGACAGACATTTCAAAGATACAGTACTTTTTGGATCCAATAAATACAGATAATTGTTGGTAAGTGAGGACACCTTTGACATCAAGCAAAGTGTTTAAATTGTCAAATGATCTGAATTGGGGTCCAATACTTAGATCCATTGTCCGACTCATAGCAATGTCCATAAATAGGAAACTAAATCCGCGAACAGTTGTCGCACCGGAACTGATCACTCGGGGAGTCGTTAGGGATTCAAAGTCATAGTAAAGGAAATCATTGTTTTTGTTATACAAAACAAATACTTTTGAACTCTGGTATCGATTGAAAGCTATGGTTAAAGTCTTGCCCACAAACTCTGGCCAATCGGTTATAAAACCATTCATTGATTTTGTATTGTTTTCGTAGGCAAACCATTGGTTATCCTTTTATTATATTTAATAAAATGTCAAACTTTTGATACAAAAAAGTTATTAAAAGTTTAAAAGAGTTGATACTAACGACAACAAAAACAGTCAAAAAAGTGTTGTTTGAGTGCTGTTTGGGGACAACAAAGGCTACACTTATTTCGGACACAATTTCTGGCCATTTATTGACAATTAAATCGGCGAAACCTATTATACCCCGACTCTTATCCAATGAGTTTACTTTCCAATAGTATTTGCCTTTAAATATATAACTGTAACCGTCATCTGAAGTGACGGCATCAGCGATACCAGTCTTACAAATGTCGATATCCTTTGTAATTAACAAATAGTTATTAATTATTTATAATTTCTTATGAAAAGGTATGTTAACCACAATTACCGGATCATAATTATCAGTGCAAACAATAAATGGTAATGAAATGCATATAAATAGGAAAAACATTTTCTAATTCATAGACTGTTTGCAAAACAAAGTTTAGTCAATGTTTTAACAATTTACTTAATTACAAGTTATAGTAATTTAGTTTTGATAAACTTTATAACGTCTTTTTCTATTCAATATTCAATATTTAATATCAAATATCAAGTAATAATTAATAATTATTAATAATTAATGTAACATTAATCTCAATGTAAAATATAATAGTTTTAATAATTAATAAAAATAATAACGAGACATTTTAAATTAATTAAACGATATTTAAATTATTGTAAAATTTGGATTCATTTAGATTTAGTTGATTTTGATATTTAAGTTAATCTCAAATATTGTAAAATGAATTTCTTGTGTTTGTTATCCTATGTGTTAATAGTCTTGTGTTGGATATCATCAGCCGCTGAGACAACAGTTAATTCGTCTCA